>JAGFNQ010006863.1:62606-110383 GCA_024364735.1 Boesenbergia rotunda | reverse complement strand
ATAGTTTAAAAGTTGAGATCCTAGGATACCAAATCCTACATTTAGGGTGCCCTTAATGTATCTTAATATTCTTTTTAGGGCTGCTAAGTGCGTTTCCTTAGCAGAGGTTTGGTATCTAGCACACATTCCTACCGAGAAGAGGATATCAGGTCTGCTGGCTATAAGGTATAGTAGGCTTCCAATCATACTCCTGTAAAGTTTAAGGTCCACTGATTTTCAATCAGGGTCACTATCTATTTTTATATTAGTGGTAATAGGAGTACTTATACTTTTAGAGTTATCCATTTTAAATTTCTTAACTCTTTAGCATATTTGGATTGATGGACATAGTTTCCATCTCTAGTTTGTTTAATTTGTAACCCTAGGAAAAAGTTGAGCTTACCAACTAAGCTTATTTCAAATTCATTTTCCATTATTTTAACGAATTCTTTTAATAAATTAGAGTTGGTGGACCCAAAGATTATGTCATCGACGTAGATTTGGACAATAAATATTTCTTTTCCTAATGTTTTAATAAATAGGGTTGAATCGATTTGTGCTTATTTAAATTCTTTAGAAATTAGATAAGTGGATAAGCGTTTATACCAGGCCCTAGGTGCTTGTTTTAGCCCATAAAGTGCATTGGTAAGTTTGTAAACATGGTCAGGTCTTTCTAAGTCCTCAAAATCAGGGGGTTGTCTTACATAGACTTCTTCCTTAATGAATCTATTTAGAAATGCTGACTTTACATCCATTTGGTATAGTTTAAATCCTTTATGGGATGCAAAGGCCAATAACATCCTAATGGAGTCAAGTCTAGCTATCGGGGCATAGGGTTCGTCATAATCTAACCCTTCTACTTGACTGAATCCCTTCGCTACTAAGCGGGCTTTATTTCTGACTATTTCTCCTTGATCATTTAACTTGTTCCTAAAAACCCACTTAGTGTCAATGACGGATTTGCCCTCAGGTTTAGGTACTAATTCCCAGACTTGGTTCCTCTCAAATTGGGCTAACTCTTCTTGCATAGCTATGATCCAATCAGGATCAGGTAGAGCTTCCTCTATAGTCTTAGGTTCTATTCTCGAAATCATTGCTATCTGACTAAGGTTTCTATGGGAAGACCTAGTTCTGACTCCTAGAGTTGGATCACCCACAATTTGATCGGTTGGGTGACTGAGTCTGGGTTTCTTGGTTTTTCTAGAACTTGGTTCAGCCTCAGGTCCGGCTGGTCGGTTTGGTTCACTATTTGATTCAGCTATTTGATTTGGTTCAATTATTGGTTCAATAGTTGGTTCAACTGACTCATTAGTTGGTTCAATAGTTAGTTCGTTTATGGGTTCAATTAAGGATTCAACAGCTTGTTCATTATCTTCTTGATCAATACTTGATGAAGTTTGATTTGTATTATCTGATTTTGAGTTGATTTCTTCATCAAATATTAGATTTGTTGTTTCTTCAATTTTCTTAGTCTGTTTGTTGTAAACCCTATAGGCTCTACTTGTGGTTGAATATCCTAGGAAGATACCTGGGGTTGATTTTAACTGAAATTTACCTAGATAATCCTTGGTGTTTAGGATATGGACTTTGCACCCAAAGACCCTTAGGTAGTGTAGGTTTGGAAGTCTATGGTAGTATAATTCATAGGGTGTTTTGTTGTGTCGCTTGTTAATCAGGACCCTATTTTGAATGTAGCAAGTCGTACTAATTGCTTCTGCCCAATATTGGGTGGCTAGGTTAAATTCATTGAGCATTTTCCTAGGGGCTTCCTGTAGAGTTCTATTTCTCCTTTCGACTATCGCATTTTGCTGGGGGGTTCTAGGACATGAAAATTCATGTATGTACCCATTTACCTTATAGAATTCCTCGAACCGTTGATTTTCAAATTCTCTCCCGTGGTCACTCCTAAGTCTTTTGATTTTAGTATCGTTTTGATTTTCAATTAACTTACAAAATTCATTAAATAGGTTTAGGGTTTCATCTTTGGTCTTTAGAAATCTAACCCAGGTAAACCTAGAGTAATCATCGACTATTACAAAGCAGTATCGGTTTCCACTTAGTTACTTGACTCCATGTGAATCAAATTGGTCAAGGTGCAGGAGCTCATGTGTGGTTTGAGTTAGATCAGATTGGATTAGTTTGTTATTAGACCTGGTTTGTTTACCTTGATTACATGATTCACATATTAAGTTTTCTTGATTTTTAATTTTAGGGATACCTTTAATTAGGCCAAGTTGGGTGATTTTTGAAATAATTCTTAGATTAGTGTGACCTAATCTCCTATGCCAGAGGTTTGATTGTTCTAACTGAGTTAACATACATTTAGGTACTAGGGGTAGATTTATAGTGTAAACATTATTTTTCCTAGTGCCTTAAGCATGATTTCCGAGTCTTGCAGGTTTCTAATCAGGCAGTTAGAATTGTTGAAGGTAACTACATAACCAGAATCACACAACTGACTTATGCTAAGTAAGTTGAAATTAAAATTTTCAACCAAAAGTACTTTCTTAATAACAAAGTCAGATTTAAGTTCAATATTACCTGACCCAATTACCTTGAGTGTAGCATTGTTCCCAAATACCACTGAGCCTAGGTTTTTGAACTTGAGTTTGGTGAATTTCAATTTATCTCCAGTCATGTGTCTGGAGCAACCGCTATCCAACATCCATTGGTCCAAATCTTTATGTTCCTACACATAAAGAGTTTTGTTGATTTGGATTCTAATTAGAATCAGGAATAGCCTAAATTGATTTTCACAGCCTAGTCTGTCTCACCCAATCTAAGGTTATCAATCACGTTTGCCTTATAGGTTTTGTGAGACAGGTTTTGGTGGATAGAATTATTTTAAAAAATTATGATTTATTTTGAAAAAAAATTGAATTAATTTTGAAAACAATTGATTTTGAGTTAAAAAATGTTTGAATCTACACGTAACTGAAAATTTGTGTTAGATTTGAATTTGACAAAGAATAATTTGAATTTGAATTTCAAAAATTGGCTTCCAGGTCTTGGCGAGGCACTAGGCCTTCTTTGGCCGTAGCCTTATTGGATCATCAACCCTTTCCTTGACAAAGCCTTTTAATGAAATTTCATTTTCAAAGTTATTTTTTGAAAAATTCTGGTCTAACTAGTTTAGGTCTTGGATCGGTAGCTTCGGCTAGTTTCACCAGTCTAAAGAGACCAAGTAGAATATACTTGACCTTATTAGAATTGGCTTCCCTAACGTACTATCATCTCACCTCCACCCAATACTATGTTGTCAAATTTCAGTTAAGTTGGTTCAGTCCTTAAACTAACCAGTCCTAAGTCTAAGCATGGTAAATTGCAGAAATTAAATAAACAAGCAATCATGCAATTTGAAAACAAGAATTAAAATTCATCTAACTATAAATATTGTTTTTAGTTTGGCTCCCCCTGGACTAAAGCCACGATAATGGTTTGGCAAGATATGAATCTTGTCCTTGGGGATCCAATACTGATTTGATCCAGTTTGTTTGTTCAGGCATAGTTTGGGTACCCATGCCTGAACTTTAGGTCTGGACTGGTTCAATACAGCATAGTAGGATCTTTGTCTAGATTTGGTTCTATAGCCTAGTCCGGATCGATTTAGAACTGTCTTCTATTTTCCAAGAATCATATCAAGACCCTTGGAACCAGAAGTGAATCGTTCTAAGGCAGCTCTAAGATCCTTAACTTGAGTTTTCAAGAAGGAGTTCTCTGATTCAAGTTTTTCAACTTGAGCAGAGGTTCCTTCTTGAACCTTCACAGTTAAGGGTTCAGAGACTGCTCTCTCTTTCAGGAATTTTAGATCCTGTCTGAGAGACTCGACTCGGATTCTGGCTTTTGCCAAATCTCGAGAAAGATAAGAAATTAACTCGCATAATTGAATTCTGGAATAACCACATACAGTTATTTTGTCGTCCTCTGAGAATGTGAGTTTGCCATCGTCCGGCTCTGATTCTGACTCGGTCTTGATTTCTTCTGAGGCGGTTAGTGCAAGCAGGTTCGACTGTAGGACCTCTTCGGAGGAGGAGGAGGAGGATTCACCCCATGTTGCTTGGAGTGCTTTCTTCCTTCTTGTCTTTTTGGTCTCCTTTAGGTTCGGACACTCCGTCTTGTAGTGACCTTTCTTCTTGCACTCGTAACAGGTCACATTTGGTTTGTTCATATCACTTGAGGTTTTAGCTAGTTCTTCTTTTCTTTGGTTGGCTATCCTTCTGTTGGATTGATTCTTCAATACCTTATAGTAGTTTCGGGCCAGTCGGACCAGCTTAGGTCGGTCTCCTTCGTGGCCTTCTGAGTCTGAGTCTGAATCAGACTCGGGTGTAGGTTGAGTTTTCTTCTTGGATGTCTTTCTAGCTTTACCTGCAACAAAAGCAATGCCTTTCTCGGCCAGATTGCAGTTAGTCTGTTCATGTAATTCGAGTTCAGAAAAAAGTTCATCTAATTTGATTTTGGAATGATACCTAGAAACTTTGTAAGCATCTACCATAGATGCCCACAAGATGTTTCATGGGAAAGCGTTAAGGGCATACCTTATTAGATCACGCTTTTCTACCTTGTGACCAATGGTGTGTAGACCGTTCATCAGCTCCTGGATTCTGGCGTGGAGCTGAGCTGCTGATTCGCCTTCGTTCATCTTGATGGAGTATAGTTTGTTTAGCAGAAGGTCCCTCTTGCTGATTCGGGTGTCGGAGGTTCCTTCGTGTAGTTCGATCAGCTTACCCCAGAGTTCTTTGGTGCTGTTGAATGGACCCACCCGGTTCAGCTCCTCTTTTGTTAGGCCGCATTATAGTGTTTGGGTCGCTTTGGCACCGTCTTCGATTTTCCTTTTGAGTGGAGCATCCCATTCAGCGTAAGATTGTTGTACTCCATCAGCATTCCTTGGTATTTCCAGTCCGGACTGGATGATTATCCACATGTCCACCTGAGTTTTCAGGTGGACCTCCATTCTGCTCTTCCAGTAGGAGAAGTCCTCCCCACTGAAGAGCGGTGGTCTTGCGGTGCTGAAGCCTTCTTGCATGACCATTAAAGATTTTATCTGAAAAAGAAAGAAAAGAAAGGAAAACTCTGTCCCAAGACTTGGTCTTGGATTAGTAGTGCGGGATTAAGGAAAAATAATTATCGAGGGGTGTTGCACCAACCTCGATTAACAAAAATAATTTCAAACAAAAAAAACAATTTAAAAAGATTTCGTAAAAATCCGAAAAGAAATTCTCAAATTTGTGGTTGCACCAAATTTGAGCTTCCCCGCTCTGATACCACTTATTGCATCGAGAGAAAATGATAGAGGGGGGGTGAATATCATAACTAATTTTTCGGATAAAATTAAGAGAAAATGCGGAGCGGAATAATAAAAACACAAAGACACAATCGGTTTAACATGGTTCGGAGTGCGGTCGGCTCCTACTCCAAGGCCCATGGTCCTTGATCGTTTACTGCGGGTAATACTATAATCGCGCAAAATCTTACACACAGTTGTACAGTTATAAGTGCAGTAAGATACAATTAAAAATTGGCTGTTCGTTACCGACGCCTGGTGTAGATCGTTCTTCGGTGCGTAGGGTCGTTGTCGGCGCTAGAACCACGAGATGAAGGGTTTCTGGAGCAGAGCGCATGAGTTGAAGAGCGTATTTGCATTGGAAAACTTGATGCTTGAAGCCTTGGGGTCGAGGGGCATTTTATAGCCTCCCGGGGCGCCCTGAACATTGGGGGCACCCCCCCCCCCCACGTGTCACCCGATCCGAGCAAATCTCGGTCAGCCCTTATCCCACTCGAATAGGGCTGAGGGTTGACTGTGGGGGCGACCGGGACGCTGGGGGCACCCTAGCTGACCCTTTCAGCAGGCTTTTCGGCTGGATTAACTTTATCTACTTCGTTGGCTTGAGCGCGGGGCGCCCTGGGCATCCAGGGCACCCGGGCGCACGGGGGTGCCCGGGAGCATGGGGCGCCCCGCCCATTGAGCATCCGAAGCTTGCTTGTGCTGAACTCCTCTTTGCCTTGTACTTAGGGCACTCGGGTCCTTCCGGGAGCCCAACCCAGCTGCTACCTCACTCCTTTGAGGTTTTCTGAGCTGCAGACACTCGTTCCTTCGGTCCTACATCAAGGGTTAGTACGAAACAAGATGGAGCAAATATATAAGTAAGTTTTACAGCCTTAGCTGTCTTGGTTCTGACTTTGAGTCTCCAAAATGGAGCCCTAGGTCGAACCAACGCCTACTGTTCCCTCAACGGGGAGCGCGTCCTCACCTACTCCTCTCAGGAGAATTTTCCTGATGCCAACCGGCTCCTCCGATTGGACTTTTGCCCAGCAGTCCTTCGCTAGGTGCCTAGCTGTCCTTCACCAAGTCTTTAGTACCAAGCAATCCTTCGCTTGGTGCCTAGCATTCCTTCACTAGGTCTTCGACTTCCTAGCAGCCCTTCGCCAGGTGCCCAGTAGCCCTTCGCTGGGTCTTCAGGTAGTCCTTCGCCTGGTGCCTAGCAGTCCTTCGCTTAGGACTTTATTTCCAGACAGTCCTTCGCCTGGTGCCTAGCAATCCTTCGTTAGGACTTTCAATCTGCACACTTAAGTAGCATGTTAGACAAACAAGGCATCTTAACTTTTGAACCCTTTGCCATTATTCAAAACACAAGTTTGACTTAGGTGCTGTCTACACCAACAGTATCCTCTTGTACAGTTGGTCCTACGGTCGGAACATCCACTCTTAATTCTTCAACCACTAGTCTACTCCTGGGCATGTGGTTCATCACATAGTCTTCTTCTAAGAATCTGGCATTCATGCTAATGATTACCTTCTTATCCTTAGGACTATAGAACAGAGCACCTTTCGTCCCTCTTGGATAGCTTACGAACAGATGTACTTCCGTATGAGATTCCAACTTATTAGTATCTCCCATCAGCACATGTGCTGGACTACCCCAAATCCAAACATGTCCTAGACTTGGGTTTCGCCCAGTCCACAATTCTGTGGGAGTAGAAGGGATTGACTTAGATGTTACCAAGTTCAGAATGCATGCTGTCGTTTCCAGAGCATATCCCCAGAACGAATCAGGTAAGTCAAAGTAGCTCATCATTGACATAACCATCTCCATAAGAGTCCTATTCCTTCTTTCTACACATCGTTTTGTTGGGGCGTACCGGGTGCAGTCAGCTGAGACTGAATCCCAACATTTGATAAGTAGGTCCTAAACTCACCCAAGAGATATTCACCACTATAATCTGATCGCAGTGTCTTGATACTTTTGTTGGACCTTGGATGGCTAGAGAGGGGGGGGGGGGTGAATGTAGCCAAACACCTGAACATTAGCACTTTGAAATTTCTGCGACTCAAATGTTTAGTAGCACAGCGGAAGTAATAAAAACAGAGTATGCAGAAAACTAAAAGCCAAAGCTAAGCACAAATGCATGACGCTAACAAGAGGGTTTACAAGGTTCGGGGATAACTTGCCCATACTCCTTGGCGTGCCCCTAAGTTGGGCGATCCCTTGATCGTCAGCAGATCAAGTCCCGAAAAATCTGGATAGAAAGCAACATCCTTCTCGGTGGAGTAACCTCTCCACAGCGTTTCAACAAAGATAAGAGTTTTAAGCACAATGAAACACAAGAAAGATCTTACTTAGCACTTAGCACAGGCAAGAACACAAGCAGCGCTTCACTCAAGCTCCACCCAGCGACAATCTCACGCAAGAACTCCCTGTTGAGGCAATCAGCCCTTAAATGATTGGAAGATCATGGTTTTGATGTGTGGGCAAACATGTTTAAGGTTAGAGTGTTATGTTGTATTTAATGTGTGTGATTGAGTTTCCAGGTCTTGGAGAATCACACATGGTGGACTTATCCGAGGGACAAGAGCCGAGGGAGGAGAGTTCCAAGGGCAAGCCGGGAAGTGGACTTCGAGGGCATACGTGAAGGGTGGCATGGAGGCAAGCCAAGGGAAGGCTTGCGGGCACATCCGAGGGACGATAGCAAGAGGAAGAGGACTTCAAGGGGCAAGCCAATGGAGTAGACCTGAAGGCACACGCGAAGGAGAAGGTCCGGAGTAGCTGGAGCTGAGCTGTGAGGGTGGGCAGTCGACTGGCATTGGGGCAGTCGACTGCCAAAACCCACAGAAAGTTTGCGGCCTCGGACTAGTCGACTGGCATTTGGGCAGGCAACTGGTATACCCCAAAACTAGCCGTTGGCTAGCTGTTGGTTAGTCGTTGGCTAGCCGTTGTCCAGCAATTAATGCTGGGCCAGTCGACTGCCCTTGGGGCAGTCGACTGGTGCGGGCCTGGACAGACTGCGAATCTGTCCTGTTCACCTATAAAAGGAGCACGTTTTGTACGTGTGTGGTACGGTTCCGTATAGTAACCAAGTGCTGCCCAACTGTAGAGTCACTACAAGAAAAAAGATCTATTGTGACATTTATTTTATGACACTTAATGGTAAATGTCAATATAAACTAATTATAATGACACTTACTAAAACATATTAATTTTATAAATATAATATCTGATTAGACTATTTATCCTGACACAATTTTATAAATGTCATATAAAATAATCAACATCATTTAATTTATTTAACCCAAACTTTATCCAAATTAACGCGCGTATCATGCTTCGCCTGCTCTCCGATCCCTCTGAAAAATACAGCGCCAATATTTCGCTCGCCCACTAGCGCGAACCCTAATCGCAGCGCGCGATCCTTAACGCGTCGTCCCTCTCCTTTTCACCTCCACCCTCACGCGTACCTAGCCAATCTTTCTTTCTCCCTGTGCTCCCTGCTCGATCGCGCCTCCGCGAGTGCCTGCAACGAGCGCACCTCCACCAGCGTGCCTCATTCTCTGCTCGATCGACCCTCCCCCTACGCGAGCGTCTCCAACCTGCGCACCTCCACCAGCGTGGTCTGTGCTGCGCGAGCACCTCCCCACGCGCGGCGCTCCTCCCCACCACGCCGTCTGCCCACCAACGTGGTCTGCCCTACTCGCGTGCCTCCCCATCAGCACAGTCATCTACCCTACTCGACCCTCCTCGCCTCACGGGCACCTCACCACCAAAGCCATCGGCCCCCCTGTCTACCCCGCTGAGGTAATTGAAATTTCCTCTTCCACCGTCTCATGATTTGAAGCCCTAGGTTGCAACCAAATTTCTTCTTGATAAATTCTCAAAGGTCATTGAATTTCTGTTTGTAGATTTCCGGAAGTGAGAAGAATAGAGGCCTCAAACTTTAGAATTCATATAGCAAATAACAAATGTTGAAGATTTAGATTGGATTTCAAACATAGTCCTAATGATGTCTGCAGTTGCTATGTTATAAGATGGTTTGGTGTGAGTCATATTTTTCTTGTTGCCAACCTTGTGGTTGCCTATAAAACCTTTCTTATAAAATGTGTCATTCGGACCGCAATTATTTCATATATATTTCTTTGGATTGGTTTCTCATGTATTAATACATTAGAACATTGTTAACTCTTGGAATTCAGAGTTAACTATACGTTTTTTTAAATTATTACCACAATACAATTCTTGTCCTTTTTTTTGGCCAACCCATGTAAATCTTGCACAATAAAGTGCTTTTTCTGTTAAATTCTTATCTTGTTAATTCTGCAAATCATTCGTTAGATAGCATGCTATAAAGGTTTGGTTTGCTTGATAGGTCCGTAACTTATTTATTTCTCTTTAATCTACTCTTCTCCTATTAGTTTCTTTGCCCTGATTCAACTAGGAGTTGTTTCCTCCAAAGTTCAAACATCTAATCTGAAAGTTTGTGTAAATAGTTGGGGTTTGGTGATTCCGGCTGATTGCAAGAAAAGCACATCCTTGTTGATAATATTTAAAATGTTATGAGATTGACTCTTTATAAACTTTTAGATCTTACCTAAAGGTCGAAATACTTTTGTCATGTTAAATTTCTTCAGTTCGAGCATTGAAATCGATGAGCAAGATATTGTTTCTGAAAAGGATTTGGAGCATCTATTGCGCATTCTAGATAGTAATGTTGGAGATGCAGCTTGGCAGAATCTGATGGAACGCACCACATCCAATATGATTTACCAATCATGGCATCATAAGCCAAAGGTAATTCTTAATTACTTGTATACAAGAAATAAATTTGATATATTTATTTAAGATGGATTGCTGTACAACCATAGTGAAGCATTCATCACTTTTGATGCTTTCTTGATCATTTGAATTTTGAACTATTCCTTTATTCATCTTGGAAAGCTGATGCAGTATTTATTTGTCGAACATTTAATTACATGTATCTGAAAGGAATCTTCAGTGTGGTGATTGTTTTGCCTATCTCAGGAGGGCCCTATAATTTATCGCAGCAGAACAGTTTTTGAGGATGCAACTCCTGAATTGGTCAGAGATTTTTCTGGGATGTTGATTTCCGGTTAAAATGGGATTCAATGCTTGTACACTTCAAAATATTGGAGGAATTCCATCAGAGTGGAACCATGATTGTACATTGGATTAAAAATGTTTTATAAAATTTAAAAATCATTATTGATTTAGTTCTAATAATATGAATAATGAAATTGATGAAATATAAGTATTATAGTATAATATGTAGATTGTTTATGAATGATAGTATGTTTCAATCATTAGTAAGAGGTGTAGTATGAAGTTAGAGATAGAATTGTGATAAAGTGATGTAAGTAAGTAGTAGTTAGTTAACAAAGATGTAAGAGAGTAAAACAGGAGAGAAGTAATAATGAGAAGAGAGAGTTTGCTATTGAAGCAATGAAGTGATGTTGAAAAGCATAAGGAATAATGTGATAGATGAGAAAAAAAAATGATAGGGATTAATGTTGGTGAATAAGCGAATATGTTGTAGTAAAGTAGTTAAGATAAGTAAAATATATCCGAAGCGAAGACTGCGATAGGTGTGTTAAAATCAAAAGAGGGTCTTAAATACATTTGTAGAGGAATAATGTTTAGTTAACAAAATGAAGTGTTGATTGATCTAAGTAAAATGAATAACTGAGAGAGCGTAAGTAGATCTGTAAGGGAATTAATGACCAAGAGTAGTGAGACTGTAGAGTTGAAAGAGAACATTAAAAGAAAGAATAGTTATTTATAAGAAACAGCTAGAGTTGAGATGTTTAAGTAAAGTTTGAAGAAGAAAAATGTGCAGTAGTGTGTAAGAAGGACTGATAGACCATACAAGAATGAATTGAGGATGATATGAAACGAGAATATCCCGAGTTGTTTTAAGTTCGAGGATGAACTTTTCAGAAGGGAGGGTGGATTGTAACGTCCCAAATTTCCATCTAGAACGATGTAATAATTGAATATGTGGCCAAGAATAAAATTATGAATTTAAAGGGGGAAATATCGAATAAAGAAGATATTAAGCACCTTCTTGATATATGGTGAATGGGTGCGATAATTATGTTTATATGCTACATTAATATTATGCATGACATCATGCACATGAATGAATGAATAATGATATGAATATGCATGTGTATGAGCTAAATGGGTAGCATTCTCTTGTTGGGCTTTGGTTACATGGGCTTGAAGAAAATAAAAAGGAAAAGAAAGCAAAAGGAAAAGGAGGTGCCAAGGATTGAACCTTGGACCTCAAAGGAAAGCAAAGCCTTCAGAATATTCATGTAACCAATTCACCTAGCAAGGGAGTGCTATTAGAAGAGGATGGGGAATTGTAGATAAGTGGGAAAGAAGATGAAGAGACACAATAAAATTGAAGAGACACCATTAAAGAGGTGCTTGCCTCTTTACTCATCATAAAAGGCCATGAAGACGAGGAACCTTTCCCTTTTCTCTCCACTAAACTCTTCTTCTTCCTCCTCTCCCTCAGTGAAATTCTAGAGCCCCTTGCAGCCCAAAACCGAATCACAAACCTAGAGAAACCGAAAGAAGAAAAGAAGAGAAGAACAATTGGATTGCTAGAGTTTAAAAGGTCTTTTCTTCTCCAAAATTTGGAGATCTTTTGGGAACATAAGCACAAGTGGTAAGACTCCCTCACCTGCAACATAATGGCTTTTTATGTGTTTTTATGATTTTTATGTTTGCTTGTGATGTTGGGTGAAAGAAAATGGAAGAAAACCTTGAGGGAAGTTTCGGCCATAAAGGGGTATCCCCCTTTTCTATGTCCAAAAACTTAAAGGAAGAGTTCATAAAATTGTTACTACCTTTTTGTAATGAATATATGATGGATACATGGTGTTTGAATGCCCTTCATGATGTAAAGGACTTGGAAGAATTCGGCCAAGTCATGAAATGGGTAAATGTTGATGTATGAAGTAGGCTATTGTTCTAATGATTGTTTCCTTGCTATATAAATGTTTTAGGCCACGAAATTTTGTGGAATCTATGCTAAGGGACCGCTGTAACATTCGGCCAAGGGACCTTAAATTATACCTTAAAACAGATTTTTATAGACCTTCATGAAGTTATGGTTAAATTAAGTGATATGCATATGATTGGGTGTTTTATTTCATGATGGAAATAATTTATACCTTAGGGTCAGTACCTTATCTAAGTTGTTTGAGCCTAAACTCATGCTTCATTCTATGTATTGATGTTTAGAAAAATGTTACATGTGTTGGGACCGGGTTGTTGACATGGATATGGGTTCGTAATTTTAAAAATAATTACGTGCAGCGGAAGAATTAGCATAAATAATTTCTCAAATTATTTTAACCACGTATCTAGCATGCAACCTTATGATGTGTGGACATGATCATAAATTAAAATTTTGCAGAAAGTAAACTAATTTACTCAATACCTCGCGTAACTCGAAGTAAGGGACGAGATCCAACCGTAGCGTCCCTTGGAAGCTCCGCCTCTATTCGCGTCCACGCCGAGTTCTCTTCGGGATGACTTCGCAAAGTCACGAGTTTTGTGCCGACAAGAACTACTAGATTCTCTAAAGACACAACTATAACAACAAGAGAAAAGAATGGAAACTAACCAACAAGAAACGGAATCAAAATTCTGGGAAGAGAGGAGTTGCGATCCGCTTCTTCTTCTTCTTGTTTGGCTCCTCCTTGGTGGATGTTGCTCACGCCAACTTCTTGGAGATGAGGGTGCGCCAGCCCTAGGAGGAGTAGGTTGGGCGCCGGCCCTAGGAGGGGATGGGGGGCGCCGGCCCTAAGGGGAAGAGAGAGGGAGAGAATAAGAGAGAGAGGGAGAGAACTACTAGATCTCTTGATCACTCAATTGATTGAAATTCAAGGCTTGCCTTTGGTTCCTTTATATAGTAACCTCTCCCTTGCCAAGTCTCCCTCTTAACAGAATTTTCATAACAAATTTATCCTATAAATTCTCTTATGAATTATTCTATTTAAGCCAAGTTTTATTATTACTAACTTTATAACAAATACTTCTCTCTTTTAATTATGGAATAAAATTTGTATAAAATTTTCTTATCATGGATAAATCAATTCATAATTGATTTTATAAATTAAAATTAAACCAATTCATGGTTCATTTTAATTTCCATAAAAAGAATAAATTTACTACAAATTTCTTTATAAATCTCTTTATATAAATTTCTTTATATATCAATTTATTTATCCATAATTTATAAAACAAATAACGCTAGATTTATTTTATTAATTAAACCAATTAAATGGTTTATTCCCCTTTTAATGGCCGGCCAAACCAAGAGGGTGGACACCCTCTTTGGCCGGCCAAACCAAGCCGATCCCATCGCGAATTAAACTCATTTAATTCGCCCAATAAGCCTTCAAAAGACTTAGCCATTTTTAGCATCCATTGCGCCTCTGATAAATTCAGATTCGACTTATTTCTCTTGATCGGAAAATCTAATTTTCAACTCATTTTAAATCCCTCGGATTACTCGTAGTGCGTGTGACTAAATAGGCTTTCGATTTATGTTGGCCGTCTATAATCAACCAATTATAAATCGATCATGAGTGGCACCTAGTAGTACATCATGACCCCCAATTAAACGAAAGATCAATGGTTGACCTCATAAATAATTCTGAAACCCTTCAGCAGCTCTAATGAATTGTGCCCCATTCCCTTCACCACCTTATACCCACTTGGTTCAGGACACGGTCTATGTGTGTCAGTCCCCACTAGGCTGACTACGTCACACCTAGCCCAAGTAGTGTCTTTCTCGTCCTTTGGATTTCTAATTACTCTCATGTATTTAAGAGACTCGCACTCTAAACATGATATACTCTGGCCAGAGGTTTTGAGTAACAATCCGATGATAGGCCTGGGTATATATCTCCTCGCAAGGAGTGGTGAATCCTTTGTAGGCTGTTCAAACATTTTCGGGCACTTCGGCTCATACCCAATCATCCTGGGTCCACACCTCCTTGGAGATGCTTGCTTGAGATGTTAAAGTATAAGTCTCCATGACCAAGATGACTTGAACACCGCAAGTCAAAGGAACATCGCACTTAAGCTGCAGTAAGAACTTCATTGACATATCTATATAGATAACCATATGAAGTCTTACAGCTAGTCACTCCAATGAACTAGTTCCCTTAACTAGCATCCATGTTTATCTCCGGACATCCCAATGTCACTAGCCAGTGAGAATCAGCTGATTAGAGAATAACCCATGCTAGTCTCAACAGAATTGATAGTGTCCGTTTTTATCAATTCATCGACTAGGGATACTTTCAATACTTCACAATTGCACATGTAGAGATAATCACTAGTTGTGATCCCATCACAAATTCTCTTATGCTGTGAATTATATTGCGGACATTCAGTAGATGAGTTTAAGATCCCAATCAAATACACAAACATGTATACTCAAATAGTGAATTATCATTTATTAAAATAAATGTTTACAATCATAAGGCGATTGCCTTAGGACACTTCTCACATATCACTAACAACATGTACCCATGTGCATGATAATCCAAGTAGAACTCTAGATCATACACCTAGACTAGTGTTTGGTGATGTACAAACTACTTTTGTACTTGTGAATGAATTCTTATGAAAAATATGCTTTTATTCCCATGTTATGTGAATGATTATGCTATGAAATCCCTACTGTGAGTTTTGACAAATTACAGGAATAAGGGTTAAGAATAGGCTCGAGTACAAAGCATGCCCCTAAACTAGTGTTTAATGAAGCCTAGACTACCTTTATGCTTGTATATGACCTTAATGGTAAAATATGTTTTTGTTTACATGTTATATGAACTTTCATACCATGTTATCTAGCTGTGAATTTCGAACAAATACTGGGATAAGGGTTAAAAATAAGCTCAAGCACAAAACATGCACCTAAACTAGTGTTCAATGAAGCCTAGACTACCCTTGTGCTTGTATATGATTCCATGTGTAACGTATGTTTTTATTTCCAAGATTATATGACTTTTATACTATGTTATCCATGTTGTGAATTTTGGCCAATTACTAGAATAAAGACTAAGAATAATTTCAAGTACAATTTATGCACCTAAACTAGGGTTTAGTGAAGTCTAGACTACCAGTGTACTTATAAATGACCTCTTATGTAATACATGCCTTTATTCCAATGTTATGTGGGTTTTATGCTATGATATCCTTGCTATGATGTTTCGGCCAGCATGTATTAAGATGAGAAAAGAAAGATTAAACTAACATATTGCCTTGATTAAGATAAGCATGTTATATGTATGATGTATTGATGAAACTAGCATGATGGTTGCTTCACTTACATGTGTTAAAAGAAAGGTCCTTCCATGTCTTGCTATTTATGCTAATAATTATGCCATGAAAGTATGCCTATGTTTATGAATGATTGAATGCCTATAGTACGTGCAATATGAAAGAAAGAATGAAAAAGAAAGAATGCATGTTCTATATATGAAAGTATGCTTATGATTATGAATGATTGAATGTCTATAGTACATGCAATATGAAAGAAAGAAGGAAAGAAAGTAATGCATGTTCTATATGAAAGAAAGAAAGAAAAGAAAAGAATGCATATATGTATTTTACATTAAAGAATGGCTTGTACTGGGTCTTGAAAAAGATCCACGGTTCTAGACTACCGAAGTTGTCCCTAGGCTGAAAGATAGTAAGCCTAGAATGTAGACCCCTGTAGGTCGGGATTAGCTACCTTGCATCCTACATAGGGGTATGCGCGCAAAAGAAAGAATGGGTACCAAGCCGAGGACCCCAAAGAAGATGATGTATATGATTTTAAAGTATTATTTACTATGTTTTCTAAAGAGCATCCTAAATGTTTTTACAATGCATATGTTCTATGTTTATATGCCTTATGTATTTTTATGCTATGCATAAGATGTTATATGTCACTCAAATGCATGTGACGTATGGATTTAGTGAGTAGGAAAGATCTTACTAAGTTTCATACTTATAGTTTGTTTGCTTATTTGCAGATCAACATAGAAATTACTAAAGAAAGGGAAGCTGTAGCAAGGGCTAATGTGTGTGGTGTGACTTGACTGATCGATCCACCTTAGTGTCATCTATAGACTTAGTTCTTATTTCTAATAAGACATATGTTGCTACTTTATGCATGATACTTGCTAGTTCTTTGGAGTTTATTTAAGTATGGATGCTATTAGATGTTATATGGTGTTATTACTTCCTTATCGTTGCATATGCTTTTAGTTATGTTTCATTTCCGCTGCAATGTTAGATTCATACGCAATGATATAAGTAAGTAAGGAAAAAAAGGGTTAAAGGTAACGCGCCGCCTAACGGTAAGGGGCGGGCGTTACAAGAAATATGCTTTTGTAGAATGTCAGTGGAAGTTCCACATTTCTTGATAAATTATGCAACTAAATTATGCAACTAACCTATACATTTAGTTCAATAAATTATGCAACTAAGGAATACAGAAAAGGACTTGAGACCATCTGTGTAAAATACTCTTGTTCATAGAAAAGGATGCTTTATACTTGTTCGAATAATTAAATATTTTATCGTTTAATAATTATCCTTTAATGCTTTTATGCTTTAATGCATTATACTTTAATGCTTGTTCAAATAATTATCCTTTAATGCTTTAATGCATTAATGCTTTATACTTGTTCGAATACTTGCCCAAGTGTATAAGCAGCTTTATGAACCTGAGTGGGATTGCAGTCTGATGCTCAGTGGGATTTCGTGGTGCTGTGTGTTGGTGCAGAATGCAGCTAAGTCAAACCCGTGTTTTGATAATGGCAACATAGGTCAAAAGTTAAGTCTTTCTTATTTTCTAACAAGTTAATCTAGTGTGCAGGAAAAGCCCTAGCGAAGGACTGCAAGGCACTGGCAAAGGAATGCCAGGGAAATAAGCCCTAGCAATGGACCGCTAGGCACTGGCGAAGGACTGCCAGTATCAAGCCCTGGCGAAGGACTGCTAGGCTCCAGGCGAAGGACAGCCTGGGACTGAAGCCCTAGCGAAGGACTGCTAGGCAACTGGCGAAGGACTGCCAGTTTACAAGACCTGACAAAGGACCGTCAGGCAAAAGTCCAACCAGAGGAACGGTTGGCATCAGGTAATTTCTCCCGAGAGGAGTAGGTGAGGATGCGTTCCCCGTCGAGGGAACAGTAGGCGTCGGTTCGACCTAGGGCTCCATTTTGGAGACCAAAGTCAGAACCAAGACAGCTAAGGCTGTATAATCTAATAAATTAATATATTGTTGTGTTTTGTACTAACCCTGGATGCAGGACCGAAGGAATGTGTGTCTGTAGCTCAGAAAGCCTCAAAGGAGAGAGGCAAGGGCTGGGCAGGGCGGCCGGAGCGTCCCGGGCGCCCCCAAGGGCCATACAAAATAGGTAAAGTAAAAACGGGTTCGAATACACACTGGGCCGGGCGCCCCCGTGCTTCCGGGAGCCCCCGCTGCTCCCGGGCGCCCCCTGCGCTGCGGGTGCCCCCATGCGCAACACTGAACCCGAACCCCTCGAAGCCAAGGTGATAAGACTTTGACCCGGTCAATGCGGGCACCCTGAGCGCTCCGGGCGCCCCGGTCAAAGCGGATCCAGGGGATCAGACGCGACCGAGAGCTCTGCGGATCGGAGGCCACGTGGGGGGCGCCCCCGACGTCCCGGGCGCCCCCAGGCCCTATATAAAGTGCCCTCGACCCCAAGCTTCGTACACCAATTCACTCGACACCTCAAAGCTCTTCTGCTCTCGCGCCTTGCTCCAGAAACTCTCCAACTTGAGCCGACGACGTCCCGCTGCTCCGAAAAAGTTAATCTACTCCGGACGTCGGTAAAGAAGAGCGTTCTTTTTATTTACTGCACTAATATTTGTAATTAAATTTTGTAAACCTTTTGCGCCTATATAGAATTGCCCAAAGTAAACGGTCAACGACCGTGGGCCTTGGAGTTGGAGTCGACACAGGCTCCGAACCAAGTAAATCGACTGTGTCTCTGTGTCTTGTTTTTTAATTTCCGCTGCGTACCTACTCTTAGTCAAATCCGAAAGTTTCCGATATTCACCCCCCTCTATCGGTTTTCACGATCCAACAAGTGGTATCAGAGCGGGGATGTTCAAACTTGGTGCAACCACCAGTTTGAAAATTTCTTTTCGGATTTTCTTTATTATTTTCGATTTTTTTTCGTACGAATTTTTTCGTTAATCGAGGTTGGTGCAACACCCCTCGATATTTTATTTCCCTTATCCAGCACTACTAATCCAAGACCCAGTCTTGGAAAATTTGTTTTTCTGTTAATTTTTTGTTACAGATTAAAATGGCCATGCAAGAGGGATTCAGCACCGCCAGGCCTCCACTTTTCAGTGGAGAAGACTTTTCTTACTGGAAAAGTCGTAAGGAGGTCCACCTGAAAACTCAGGTGGATATGTGGATCATCATCCAATCCGGTCTGGAGATCCCCAAAGACGCCGAAGGAAAACCACAAAGCTACTCCGAATGGGACAACTCCCTAAAACGCAAGATAGAAGCCGACGCAAAAGCAACACAAACCCTACAATGCGGGCTGACAATGGAAGAGCTGAACCGCGTGGGCCCCTTAAACAGTGCAAAGGAGCTGTGGACAAAACTGATCGAGCTACACGAAGGGACTTCAGATACTCGGATCAGCAAGAGGGATCTGCTACTAAACAAACTCTACACCATCAAGATGGCCGACAACGAAACAGCAGCCCAGCTCCACGCACGAATCCAAGAGGTAATGAACGGTCTTCACACAATAGGTCACAAGGTTGAAAACCGTGACCTGATAAGGTATGCTCTAAACGCCTTCCCTAGAAATACCTTGTGGGCATCAATGGTAGATGCATACAAGGTCTCTAGGGATCTTTCTAAAATAAAATTAGATGAATTGTTTTCCGAACTAGAACTGCATGAACAAACTAACACCAATGTGGTCGAGAAAGGTATTGCTTTCGTTGCAGGTAAAACAGGAAGGACAACAATGAAGAAGCCTGAACCCGAACTTGAGTCTAACTCAGACTCAGACTCAGAAGAAGAAGAAGGAGAACAAACTAAGTTGGTCTGGCTCGCTCGAAACTACTACAAGGAGCTGAAGAACCGAACCAACAAACGGAAAACCGGCCGAAGAAAGGACGAACCAGCTGAACCCGCAAACAAGCCTAATGTGACCTGCTACGAGTGCAAGAAAAAGGGCCATTACAAGTCAGAATGCCCTAACCTAAAGGAGACAAAAAGGAATAGAAGAAAGAAGGCACTGCAAGCAACCTGGGACGAATCATCCTCAGAAGAGGAAGAAGAGGCACCCCAATCCAACCTCCTAGCTCTGACCGCCTCAGATAAAGTCGAGACTGAGTCAGAAACAGAACAAGAGGACGGCGAGCTGACCTTCATAGAAGACGGAGAAATTAAGGTAACTGGTTTTAATAGATCGCAATTAAGTGAGTTAATTTCATTTCTTTCCTGAGATTTGGCAAAAGCCAAACTCCGAGTCGAATCCCTCCGACAGGATGTAAAACTCCTGAAAGAGGGAGTTGACTCTAAACCCTTAACCGAGAAGGTTCAGGAAGGAACTCCTACTCAAGTTGAAAAACTTGAAAAGGAAAACTCCTCCCTGAAAACTCAGGTTAAGGATCTTAGATCAGCATTAGAACGATTTACATCTGGTTCCAAGGGTCTTGACATGATCCTTGGAAAATAGAAATCAGTTCTAAATCGATCCGGACTGGGCTATAGAACCAAATCCCAGCAAAGATCATACTTTGTTGTACCGAATCAGTCCAGAGGTAAAGTTCAGGCATGGGTACCTAAACTGTGCCTGAACCAACCGACTGGATCAAATCAGTATTGGATTCCCAAGGACAAGATTCACATCTTGCCTAACCATCACCATGGCTTTAGTCCAGGGGGAGCCAAACTGAAAACTATTTTCATTATTAGATAAACTTGTTATTCTTGATTTAAATTGCTTGATTGATTGTTTATTTAATTTCTGCAATATACCATGCTTAGACTTAGGCTAGCTTAAGGACTAAACAAACTTAGCTGAAATTTGACAACATAGTATTGGGTGGAGGTGAGATGATAGTACGTTAGGGAAGCCAATTTGGCGGAACTAGCCGAAGCTACCGATCCAAGACCCAAACTAGTTAGACCAGAAATTTTTCAAAGAATTTTTGAAAATGAAATTTCATTAAAAGGCTTTGTCATGGAAAGGGTGGATGATCCCATAAGGCTACGGCCAAAGAAGGCCTAGTGCCTCGCCAAGACCTGGAAGCCAATTTCTGAAATTCAAATTCAAAATTTTTTTTGTCAAATTCGAATCTAACACAAAATTTCAGGTATTTGTAGTTTTAAACATTTTTGTTAAAATTAATTGTTTTCAAAATTAATTAATTTAATTGTTTTCAAAATTAATCAAAATTTTCAAAATAATTTTAACTATCAAAACCTGTCTCACAAAACCTATAAGGTTAACGTGATTGAAAAACCTAGATTTGGGTGAGACAGCAGGAATAAGACTAAGTTGGAAATTCTTTTACATATAGGATGAGATATTCTTGTATTTGTCAAAATCATGGTCAAACCATGATTAATATAGTCAAACCATGGTCAAAGCGGTCATACCACAGTCAAAGCGGTCAAACCATGGTCAAAGCAGAGTCAAAACAGTCAAATCAATTTCAACCATGGTCAAACCAATTCAACCATGGTCAAAATGATGACAAGACAAAAATTTTGTCTTTACCAACTTTAACCCGGGCGCCCGGGACCACACGGGCGCCCCTCCCCTTTTGCTTTTTCGTTCCCCGAGATAGAAAAGCTGCCTTGCCCTTGACCAGGGCGCCCGGAACCACGCGGGCGCCCCCATCACATCCAACGCAGCAAAAGCTGCAAAACCCTCTGATGAGGGCGCCCGGGCGCCCCCAACAGCCAAAAGTTACTACCTTTGGCAGTAACCCTGACCTCCGGGCGCCCCCGTGAGCTTGCCTATAAAAGGCATCCGAACCTCCTTCACTCCTCACACCAAAATCAATCTTCTTCTCCACTTCTTACTCTTCAAGAAGACCTTGCAAGTCCTCTTCTTCAACCATGCCTCCCCGAGCCGTCCGGTATGATTATCATTTATTTTTATTGCATTTAAAATTATTTCATGCAATATCTTTATTCTTCCTTTAACACTTTTAACTTAGAAGACGCCGACCGAACCCGGCCAACCCCGGTGCCCAACCTAGTCCCGACCCTAGATTTCCTAATCTAGAGTTATGTAATAGGTTTGCACAAACAATCTACAAGCCTATTAAAACGAGCTATCTCAATAGGTACTTTTTTACCCAATCATGCCATGTCGCCATGAACATCATTAACTTCTATCAATTGAACAATCTTGTCTTCTGCACGCATACAATTAATGAATCTTTATGCGCAGAATTTTACAATAATATTATTCGACAAGATAATCTTATGTTTCACACCACTGTCCAAGGGATTCCGTTGACCATCACCCCTACTCTGTTGAACCGCTTTCTAGGACTGCGACCCTCACAGTCCACATTCTGCTGTTATCCTCCTAGGAACCCTCCATTTGATCCTCCCTACTCAGAGATTACCCTAGATACCATTCATTCCTATTTCTTTAGGGCAGACCTCCCCGCAAACAGACGCTTTCTAGCTGTTGAACTTCAGGCCCAGAACTATGCCTTGTATAGAGTTCTGGTCCGCTGTATCCTACCACTTTCCACCAGAGACCTAGGGACTATGCGACCCTTTCATGCTTTCCTTCTTTATGCCCTAGTCCACCACCTTGACCTAGACATTGGACTCCATATGTTTTATACCATTTTGCATGCGTCCAGAGTCACGACCCAGGGGCGAGTACGGACACCATATTGCCACATCATCACATCCCTTCTTCATCACCACGGTCGAGACATTACCGTTGGTGAAATTACCGCTATGACCGACTTTGACGAAATAGGATTTAGGAACTTTTCCTTAGCGGGTCTAGAGGTGTCGGCCACCGGGGTTCTTAGTTGGAGACGACAGCAGGCTGGAGCGCCAGTCGACTCAGACGAGGAGGTTGAGGTCAATGTCGCAGATCTAGCAGCAGCAGCCCGTGCGCACATAGATGAGCCCGCTCCACTGACACTCTACAATCGAGTGACTCAGCTAGAGACCCGTGTTCAGAGCCTCCGAGAGGAAGTGGAGGCCAATCACGCTGAAGACATGGAGACAAATCTGGGCTACTACAACAGTTACATGAGCGCCCTTCGAGCCGAGAGGGAGGCCAGAGAGGCAGAGTATCATGAGATGATGACTCTATTTCGATCCTGGCAGCCAGGCTCCTCCGATCATCCCGGTCCTTCGTCTTAGATTCACTTAGTATTGTACCTATTTGACTGCCCCTACTCAGTAGGGTTGACTTGGGTTTGACTGTATTTGAACCTTGATTACCTGCTTTATTTTCTGTTGACCAGTTTATGAGTACTTGTTCTTTTTGCAATTAGGATTGTGCTCTGTAGAATAGAGTATCTCAAATTTTTTACTACTCTACTTGATTTCAAAAATCAGTTTTCTAAAAATAGATTTTGAAAAACTGTTTTACTTAATTTCAAAATCAGTTTTCATTTTTTTTACTTAGTTTTTTTTGCAAACTACCCCCTTTAAAAATTTAGGGCTTTTTCGAAAATGGACTTAGTCTAGGCCCTAACCCTAGAATTGCATGCACCTATAGAGTTAGAAGCCAGCATCTCACAAGCACCTTAGGGTACTTTTGATTGATAACCTAGAAAGGGTTGAGATGCTTAGGTCTTTGCCTTAATTCAAGATGCTTTAAGTTAGTGCATCTGCAGTACTTGGGGCACTAAATACAACTAAAACAGCAATCCAGTTAAGTGTCAAGTTTAGAAAATCTAACTTGAACAGAAACACTTAACTTGACTAACCATAGCAAAAACTACTGTTTATAACAGTTAGTAAGTAGCTAATTGGGTTAGACAGGTCCCTACAGAGAAAATTGATTGATTTAGTGTAAATCTAATTATTAATTAGTTCAGTACAGCAAATTCTTATTTATTTTCTTTATTTCATGCTATATTTATCTTGTTTTGATATATGGCAAAGGGGGAGAGATAGGAAAGGAAAGAGAAAAATTATACTTTTACTTTTTTAAAATTTCAAAACTTTTCCTTTATTCAAAAAGGTTCAAAAATATACTTATCCTTTATTCAAAAGCTTAAACTTTTGAAGAAGTACTTAAGTTCTTAAAGCTTTCAAAATTTTGCCTAAGTACTCCAGTTTCAAAATTTCTTAAAGCTTTCAAAATTTTGCCTAAGTACTCCATTTTCAAAATTTCATAAGGCTTTCTAAATTTTGCCTAAGTACTCCAGTTTCAAAATTTCTCAAAGCTTTAAAAATTTTGCCTAAGTACTCTAGTTTCAAAAGTTTTTAAAGCTTTCAAAAATTTTGCCTAAGTACTCTAGCTTCAAAATTTTTTCCAAGCTGTCAAAAATTTTGCTATGTACTCTAGCTTCAAAATTTTTTTCAAGCTGTCAAAAGTTTGCTAAGTACTCTAGCTTCAAACTTTTTTTTCCAAGCTTTCAAAATATTGCTAAGTACTCTAGCCTTTCAAAAGTTTCTTACTTAAGCTTGTCAAATTTTTTTAAGTACTCTAAAGCTTAAGTTTTTTTAAAAACTGTATTAAAACCGAAATTCCTACTTAAGCTAACATTTTCAAAAAGTTTTTAAGTACAAGTAAAAGTTTTTTTTTAACCCCACGAATTTTGGAAAAATCTAGGGGGAGATTCCTTCCAGGGGCAGGGAACAAAAAAAAAACTTTTTCTTGCTTTGCTTAAACTTAACTTTTTGAACTAGGGTTGCCATAAATCAAAATGGGGGAGATTGTTGGTGCAGAATACACCTAAGACAAACCCGTGTTTTGATAATGGCAACATAGGTCAAAAGTTAAGTCTTTCTTGTTTTCTAACAAGTTAATCTAGTGTGCAGGAAAAGCCCTAGCGAAGGACTGCTAGGCACTGGCAAAGGAACGCCAGGGAAATGAGCCCTAGCAAAGGACCGCTAGGCACTGGCGAAGGACTGCCAGTATCAAGCCCTGGCGAAGGACTGCTAGGTTCTAGGCAAAGGACAGCCTGGGACTGAAGCCCTAGTGAAGGACTGCTAGGCAACTGGCGAAGGACCGCCAGTTTACAAGACCTGACAAAGGACCGTCAGGCAAAAGTCCAACCAGAGGAACGGTTGGCATCAGGTAATTTCTCCCGAGAGGAGTAGGAGAGGACGCGTTCCCCGTCGAGGGAACAGTAGGCGTCGGTTCGACCTAGGGCTCCATTTTGGAGACCAAAGTCAGAACTAAGACAGCTAAGGCTGTATAATCTAATAAATTAATATATTGTTGTGTTTTGTACTAACCCTGGAAGCAGGACTGAAGGAACGTGTGTCTGCAGCTCAGAAAGCCTCAAAGGAGAGAGGCAAGGGCTGGGCAGGGCGCCCGGAGCGTCCCGGGCGCCCCCAAGGGCCATACAAAATAGGTAAAGTAAAAACGGGTTTGAATACACACTAGGCCGGGCGCCCCCGTGCTTCCGGGCGCCACCGCTGCTCCCGGGCGCCCCCTGCGCTGCGGGCGCCCCCATGCGCAACACTGAACCCGAACCCCTCGAAGCCAAGGTGATAAGACTTGACCCGGTCAATGCGGGCGCCCCGAGCACTCCGGGCGCCCCGGTCAAAGCGGATCCAGGGGATCAGACGCGACCGAGAGCTCTGCGGATCGGAGGCCACGTGGGGGGCGCCCCCGACGTCTCGGGCGCCCCCAGGCCCTATATAAAGGGCCCTCGACCCCAAGCTTCGTACACCAATTCACTCGACGCCTCAAAGCTCTTCTGCTCTCGCGCCTTGCTTCGGAAACTCTCCAACTCGAGCCGACGACGTCCCGCTGCTCCGATAAAGTTAATCTACTCCGGACGTCGGTAAAGAAGAGCGTTCTTTTTATTTACTGCACTAATATTTATAATTAAATTTTGTAAACCTTTTGCGCCTATGTAGAATTTCCCAAAGTAAATGGTCAACGACCGTGGGCCTTGGAGTAGGAGTCGACACAGGCTCTGAACCAAGTAAATCGACTGTGTCTCTGTGTCTTGTTTTTTAATTTCCGCTGCGTACCTACTCTTAGTCAAATCCGAAAGTTTCCGATATTCACCCCCCCCTCTATCGGTTTTCACGATCCAACACTGTGGCTATTTTGTTTTCTCAACATTTTGATGATTCTGTTTGGAAGCTACAGCAGTGTGAGTGCAGAAATGGTGATGGTCTTTGTTGCTGCGTGCCTGAATTGATCTGAATTGCATACCTGAATTTTGGTGATGGTCCTCTGCACTTGACTGTCAATAGAGCTGCCTCTGCAAGTTCAGAAATATGGGCTACTTGGCTGCCTCTGTTTCCTGCGTGCCAAGTGTGCCACAAGAGCAGATTTAACTGCAGCGGGGATACTGAATTTCTTTAACAGATTGGTAAAAGAAGCAATCAGTGGGGATACTCTTCTTCATTACTGAATTTCTTTAACTGAATTTCTTTAACTGCAGCGGGGATACTCTTCTTCATTACTAATGGTTTTTTCATCTATTACGGATTGTTGTTCTGTGGAGAATTCTATGATAGACTATTTGGTAAAAGAAGCAATGGCTGATGCTAATATTATTATGATGGCTGCCTTGTTTTTTTGTTGGGGCTTATGGCTACTTTGTTTGTGATTTTATGGCTAATATTAACCAAGTTTGAACACGCCACAGTTTCTTGCAATTAACCAAGAATTACTTTCCTGTTTGTGTTGGGACTTCTACTAGGTGCATGAGGTTAGATTTTTAATTTTGTTGTTGTGTCTTGTTTTTTTTTTGGCAGTATTGAAGTTGGTCATAATATCTTTCTGATGTTTTCCCTCAAGTCAATAACTGATAACTTTTAATTGCAGAAAAAGAAAGGAATATTTCACCATTCCAGCTTCCTTGCTGGAGGAGCTACTGTAGCAGCCGGAAGATTCACTGCTATAAACGGGATGCTCAAGGTAAAATATGCCATTTCTTGCAAATGGTGTTAAGTTCAATTATAGGTTGTCATGATTTAATCGTCTCCACCTACCTTGGTATTTTGAGCTGAATTGGGCTCCCTCTTGGACTCTAACAATAATAAATATTTTTTATGTTCACCAATTCTTCCATATCATAGATAGATACTTCCCATACGTTTTACAAAAGATGTGAATTCATTTATTTGTTTAAATGCTAAGGTTGTTTGGTTTGCAGCGTATTTGGGCTTATAGTGGGCATTACCGACCGACCGAGGAGAACTTCAACAACTTTTTAAGCTTCCTCAAAGAAAATCATGTTAAGCTGGATGAAACTGAGGTAATGCTACTTGTGATGCCCTTTTATGTAGCATGGGAGTGTTGGCTTGCTCTGTAAATGTGAAGCTGGAGCTTACAGATCTTTTCTCAATAGAATCTTGTCGATCTTTCAATCCCTAGATAATGTCATCATCCAACAAAGATTATTATGAGGATGCAAAGATTATAATAAGATTATGAGCTCGTATAATCAGATTATGAGTTCGCTTCTTCTATACCAAAGAGTTAACTTTGCTTGTGAAAAAATCTAGATCTAGATTATATGTGTTTTTTTTCTTTATTATATACTTCTTTAATTTTATTTCATTTACACAAACTAATTAATATATGATTTACTTTTTTTTTTTGTAGGTGACAAGAATATTAGATTTTGTTTAAGATGTGATAGTGGAAGATTGAAGATGAAGCAAAGTTTGGAAGTTTAGTTATGTTTTACTTTAGGAGAGATTTTAATTTTTTGCTAATTCTTAAACTAAATACATTGGGTATATTTGTGATTATGATTAGTGCATAGATATTTTTTGAGGTGATCAATTTGACAATATTGTATTGCAAAAAAATTGACAATTATTGATTAACACTTTAATTTTAATTTGTGTTTATGTAATTAGTTATGGTGATATTATTTTGAAAATATTGATGGTGAGATATATTAATATATGATTTTTATGTCATAAAAAAAAAAAAAAAAACATTGTAAATCAAATAATTGACATATTGTATTGCAAAAAAATGCAATTATGATTAACACTTTAATTTTAATTTTGTTTATGTAAATTAGTTATATGCGTGAATATTTATATTTTGAAAATATTGAAAATGGGTGAGATATTTATTAATATATGATATTTTTATGTCATAATAGAACACCAAATCATGTAGATAAAAATATCATTGTAAAACTCATATAAAGATATTTCAAAATGTCATAATAAATAACTATTAATGAGAATTTTAAATGTCCTTATAGACTACTATAGCAAACATTTGTGTCACTATAAATTACATAACGAGGCATTTTAAATTAACTTTATAAACTATTATTAGTGACATTTTTTATTATGACTATAAATAAAATTCAAGACACTTATAATTGTCTTAATAAATAATTTTAAATGACATATAAATTTGTCATCATTACTATAATAAAACGACATGTATAAATGTCATTATAAATCTTATAGTGACATTATTTTTGTGTCACTATAACATTTATTCATGCTATTAGTGTTGTCACTATTTCTATTTTATAGTGACATTAAGAATTGTCATAAGTGATAAAACTTTAGACGACATCACTATAGAGGACATTTTAACTTAATGTCACTATATCAAAAATGTCAATATAAGTAATATATGATGACACTTTTCAATGTCATTAAAAGCATTTTTTCTTGTAGTGCACTTCTACTCATCCAATGCGATCATAAGGATATGTATGCTAAATGAAATGACATAGAATCTTTACTCTAAGAAATTGAGCATGTAGAACTATCCAAAACTTAAATGTTCGCTAAACTCCATAAAGCAAGAACTTTAAATTTGAATAAACTATAACATTGTAACCCAAATAACTAAATTGTCTCGTCTCAAAGATCTCTCCAAAATCAGCCACCACACACACTTTACTCAGCACCGCCTCGTCGCCTTCCTTCAGAATTGCTTGCCTTTACCTTTATCTGCAGTAAGAGGAAATGCAACTAGTAAGCAAAAAGCTTAGTAAGTACTATCTAGCTCACAAAATCTCGAAATGTGCAAACATGCTTCTTGATCAATATGGAAATCATATGAGATACTTATATGCTTGAAAGAAAACTAAGAACATGTATAACTCAAAACATGCATACTCAAGCAATAATAAATCTCAATTTACTTTTCTTGGCTCAACTTGAAACTTTAGCTATTCTTAACTTTTTGAAAACTCTTTAAACTTTAGAAACTTTGCTAAAGCATATACTTGAAAATAATAATCACTTGGATCCACTGAAGACGTAAGTACCATCTCATGCGCGTTCCCTAAAAGGTTGGGGTAGCGAGCCACCAATCCTAATAGAGCAGACCTTGGTCTACCAGGGCCAAGACCTTGGAATTGGACACCTGGATTTCTTTAACGACGCCCTTGGACGCCGGGTACTGGCCTTAGAAAATAAAATAGCTTTTCTTTCTTTTCTTTCTTATCTGTAAATGCCTTGGCATTTTCTCGAGCACCTTGCGTGCTAAAATCCCTAAGTCTTGACTTTTGAGGATTTCTTAAGGCCTTGGCCTTTTCTTTTCTTATCTTTATCTTCTCTTTTCTTTTCTCATAACTTTCTTAGCCCCTAATCTCACATAGGGTGCTTTATCAAACTTATACAAGCATATAATGAACTAAGATCACATGCAAAACTTAAACAAAAAGGAAATATATCTTTTAAAAACTTCTAAGGGGAATTCTTGCGGAAAAACCGCCTCTTACTGCAGGTGAGCAGTACTTACTTTGATATCTTGGACTTACAACCATGATTGACGTCTAGGGCTCGGGAGAAACTTGAGATCTCGGAGAATTCTTCGCGCCTACGCGTTCCTCTCGTCGCGGGGATCCCGAATATAGGAATATCTCTTGGAGGAGAACCTTGGCCGGCCCCCTTGGCCTTGGTGTTGGTTGGCGTCGCCCAAGAGAGGAGAGGGAGAGAAGTCGGTGCAAGGTGCTGGGCGAGGGAGAGAAAGGGTTTAGGTTGAGAGAAAATAAAATTTCTCTCTTTAATTATCTATTTATACTTATGGGGCGAATTTACCTAATTATACCTTATCTATTGTTTCGCCCAGCTTATTTCAACAAAACCAACCAGCCCAGCTGGTCGCGTGCGTGCTTGTTCTTCCGTTGGTCGCGGGTTCGAACCCCCTGCTTGCTCTTTAACGTTTTTCTTTTTTTTAATATACTAAACGGACTCGGAAAATTTCATAAAAATATTCTAAAAATCCCTAAAAATATCTAGAATATTTCTAAACCATTTTTAAATAATTCTAAGGACTTTAAGAACTAAAAATGGGAATTTTAGGGCGTTACATTGTCTCTAGGCATAGTTTAAACACACTGATCACTTTCTATGAACCCAAAACCATAACCAAATGTTTCTATAATACTTATTCCCAAAGATCTCTTCCACGGTTTCGCCGCCACTGAACACCAATGCAAGTCCTGTCGCCTCCCAACTTACGCTTTCTCTTTTCCTTTATCTACAATAGAAGGAAAATGTAACTAATAAGCACAATGCTTAGTAAGTAAATCCCTACTCACAAAATCATGATGTCAATACTAAACATGCTCATTTCAAAGAATGATTTAAAACTTTACTTACTTCAAAACTTACACTAAACATGCTTACAACTTGAAACACTTTATCATGCTTGTTAATGTATCAATGTACACAACTAACCATGCTTACTACTTGAACTACTTTATCATGCTTGCATTGTATCAAGGTACACATATAATAATTAAACACTTTCTCAAAAAGAAACTACTTGATCATACTTATATACTTGAAAATAGTAATCAACTTTCTCTTTAGGCCTTGACATTGTACCATGGTATCGGTGTACCAATTGCGCGCTTTTCTAATAGGTTGCGGGGTAGCTAGCCACCGCACCCTATTAGAACTTTACTTTCTAACTTTCGATGGGCCTTACATTTGCCCGGTACATGTCTCTTTCTCAAAGTAAAATACTTTTCTTACTTACCATACTTAAACTTATCACTTTACTTATTTTTGCATATATTTGCATGCTAAAAAAAAACCTTTACTTTTCTCACTTTAACTTTCCATCGAGCACCTTGTGTGCTCCTTAACTCAAATTCACTTTTAGGTCTTTTCATAAGTATGAAAACTCATCATGCTTGGCCTACATACATTCAATACAAACAAATTGAATTTCTAACATGATAAAACATGCAACTTTAATAGCTAAAACATAGAATAGCAAAACTCTCTTAACCATGCTTCTACTTTTCGAAAACTCGGGTTCTACAATGAGAATTTCGAAACGAAACTACTCCTATTGCAGGTGAGCGATTTACTTACATCGTTCTTGAAGAAAACTCACAAAAACAGGGAGAAAACTCCCTAACAAAATCTTTTTCTTCCTCCTTGTAAAAAGCTCCCACCTTTAGCCGTAGGAAAGAACCCTAGATGCTTCTACTCAAAGGAAAGGAGAAGAAACGAAGAAGAAGACCCCTTGAATCCCCTGTTTCCGCAACCTCCTCGCCTCTCTTCTTCTCTCGCGCGGCCCCCAACCCTAGTTTGGTTTTCACGCGACTTAAGCGGGGCTTAAATACCTCTTAATGAAAAAAACGTAACTACTCTATAACATTATTTCTCTCCATAATTTTCTGTGCTTAATACCCTAGCCCAGTTGGTTGCTTGGCTTCCCTTCCTCCCTGTGGTCGCGGGTTCAATCCCCACCCGACCCGTTTAAATTTTTTCTTTTTTTTTTCTAATCATTCCGAAAAATGCTATAATATTCCGAAAAATGCTAGAAAAATTCCTAAAAATCCCTAATAATACCAGGAAATTATTGGGTGTTACACAATCCTGGTAACTCTTCAGGAAACACCTCCGGATAATCACAAACTACCCGTACTTCTCTCTTTAGTCCTTCTCTTTGCCTTGTAGCTACTATATGCGCTAAATAACCATAACATCCATTATCTAAAATGATATCGTAATCCTTCATGTCAAGTTCCGCTTCTGGTGTGAACTTTACTCTTCTTTTGCGGCATTCAATAGAGGCACTGTACTTGCTCAAGAAATTCATCCCTAAAATGATATCGTAATCCTTCATGTCAAGGACTACTAAATCACCATAGAGTTCTCAGTTGGAAATCTGAATTGGCACAACTCTTAGCCGCTGAGTAGATGCCATGACCTCTCCCAAAGGTAGTGTCGTTAAGAACTCATTATTCATCACTTCTGATTGAATCCATAGCTTCTTGGAGAATGATATAGACATAAAAGAATGTGTTGTACCAGTATCGAATAACACACTAGCATAATGAGATAAGATGAGTATTCGACCTGTGACCACGGTAGGAGAATTTGCCACCTCTTCCTTGGTGATGGCGAAATCTTGGCGTTGGTTGGGACTGGTGAGGCTTCCACTCTCCCTTGACTGATGTAGGATCGCTCTAGTGCTGGCTGCATCTGGTGCAATTGTGCAGGCTTCCCCCATACTGAATAAGCTGTGGTGGAGGTGGGTTTGCTTTGGTAGGGTAAGCCTTGGCCATATGCCCTTCTACTCCACAGATATAGCACTCGCTCATACCTTGGCGACATACTCCTGGGTGCATCTTCCCACATTGGGCAAGGAGGATATTTGGGGTACTTGCTTGATGAGCTTCCTTTGTTGCTTCTAGAAGTCTTATGATCCTCCTGCTTCCTCTTATTTGGGTTCCCCTTCCAGTTCTGTAAGTTACCCTGAGATTTCTGGACCGCTACTTGCTTCTGTTGCATTCTGGTGACCTTTATACTGTTTAAGTAGTGCTCAGTGATCAAAGCACTACTTATCAGTTTTTCTGAGGTCTGCGGCCTATTAACACCGCTGGCTACATTTAAAGCTATCTCAAGCCTTAACATCTTCAGCATGAACCTGACTCTTTCCCTTTCAGTGCCAACTAGCTCTAGGCACAGACGAGCTAGCCGGTTGAACTTCTTCACTGTTTCATCCATAGATAGTTCTCCTTGTCTGAACTCCGTGAATTCATCATAATGTTTGTTGGTAACTTGCATGTGAAAGTATTTTCGAAGAACTCAGTCTCGAAGTCAGCCCATGTCATCTGGCTGACATTTCTCTTGGCCTTGACTCTCTCCCACCATATTCTAGCATCTCTGGTAAGGCAGAAGGAGGCACACTTGATCTTCTCTACCTCTGGCCAGTCCAGTAGTTCTACTATGCTTTCCAACGTTTTGAACCATGCTTGAGCATCCCATGGTTCGCTTGTGCCTAAGATGTTCTCTGGCTTTAGTTTCTGCCACTGGATGAGGTACACTTCTTGCCTTACCCCCCTTGCCGGGACTAATGATGTGACCGATGGACCTTCGGTCACAATTGGTGCCACAACATTCGCCACCAGCGGGGTAACAGGAGTGGCCTGCTGGTTAGCCATTAGGGTGATAATAACCTGCTGCTGTTCTGCTACTTGTCTTTGTAACTGAGCTACTTGTCTCTTGCCATCTAGGAGCTTGCTCCTCGTTTTGGACCATTCTAGGACGTCCTCTTGTCATTCTCTTACTATATGTCATAAAGAGAATAAGGACATTACTTATCATCATACTCATAATAGCATTACTTGTCATCATACTCATAATAGCATTTACTAATCATGCACATAATAGCATATGTGAAGACTAACAGTCAAATAAAGACATGTATATAAAAATTAAACATATGCCCTTTCGTACTTGGTAGGAGGCAGGTCTGATGCTTGATGTTAGTGTGGCGGAAGGGCAGAAACTTACTGTGATACCAAACCTATAACGACCCTCTCTTACTAACCTTGACCTTATAGGGCCATCACATTAACTTTACTGCTGGGCCAGGACCAGTCGACTGCCTCCTTGAGCAGTCGACTGGTGGCAGTCGACTCCCAGGCCAATTCACTCAACCAATCTTTCTATTCGAAATTTGGCCGGGGAGCAGTCGATTGGAGGGACTACCAGTCGACTGGTGCAGTCGACTCCACCTAGAAATCACTCGACCAATGTTTTGTTCCCTCGATTTCTTGGGGGCAGTCGACTGCTATCTGAAGCAGTCGATTGATATGTCTGGAATTGTTGTTTCTAGATTCCAGAAACACTGATTAAGTAATATATACATTCTACTTCAACTACACAATAATTATAGGACTCACAATCATATAAACCATAATATTTTTGACTAGATCATACTCTATTAAGCATGCATATCAAACGTAAAATCTTTAGCGGAAACAAACATGACTATCATGACACATAAATCTTGCAAAATTAACTACCATCATGAACTCCAAGAAAAACTCATAAAGTTCCACTGTTTAGAGCTTAGAACACTAAACAAAACTCATCGATCTCGCTCCACGGTTCCGCTGCCACTGACATAAATCATCCATCCTTTAGCCTCCTTGCCTTACACTAGTGGAAAAAAGGCTTTTAACACCGGTTATTTTCTACTTTTAACACCGGTTCCGGAACCGGTGTTGATCCAGCCGGCATTGTAAGTATAGACTTTTAACACCGGTTAACAAACCGGTGTAATATATAGATTTAACACCGGTTAATAACCGTTGTTAAAAGTTCAATTATAAGGCGGGAAAGCCATTTTAGACACCGGTTATTTTAAATAACCGGCGTTCAAACATCATTTTTAACACCAGTTCTGGAAACAACCGGTGTTAAAACATCATTTTTAACACCGGTTCTGGAAACAACCGGTGTTAGAACATCATTTTTAACACCGGTTCTGGAAACAACCGGTGTTAAAAATGATGTTTTAACACCGGTTCTAGAAACAACCGATGTCAAAAGTCTTAATTTTTTATATAAATTTCATATTTATTTTTATTTATAATTTTTCTAGACATATAAAAGAACACAATAATATAATAGTTTATTCATAATCAATAACACACCATGAATTAAGTAAATGCAACATCCAATTAGTTTCAAAAACAAAACAATCCATGTATTTTACAACTATCCATTTTTCTTTCAACAAAAGCAAAATGTAAATCAAATAACACATTATACTCCTACTCGCTATGTGATTTTCCAAGCAAAGACAATGTAGAAGCTTGCCACATGAGTTTGCAAGTAAACGGTCTAGTCCAAGATCAAATAGTGAGGAGTACGTTGCAGAACTTCGACCAGCTTAGCATTCCATCTCTTATAAGCGTCTTGCATATTTCCATACAGTACTTGAGTCAAGCTTGAATTTCTTTTTATGCTTTAGCGTGCAGTGGCTACCAGTCGATTGCGAAGCAACTGTGAGAAAATTCCAATGAAAAAATATCAAATAATGCTACGGAGAGAGAAGCAATATAATCAATCATTCACAATTTGGAGCTTACTTGGTGTTTGAGGGTGGCCAAACTTTTCGTGTGCATTGGAGATTGTGGGATGACACCATTTGAAGGTGGAACTCCAATAAGACCACATAACAAGGTCTGGCCAGCAAAACCAAGTAAATGATTCAGGAGTCAGATGCCATTTGAGATTTAACCAAAGAACTAGCTAGAGGCAGATAGATTAAGGTATAGTACCAAGAATCCCAAAACCAGTAAATCATAATAAATGATGGGGGCTTTCTCAGATTGAACTCCTTCTGTTGGGGGCTGATAGATTGGAATGTATGTCAGCTGTGCGATTGAGGATAACACTTTCAAGAGAATTTGCCTGCATAGGATCAAAAGGAAACATGCCTACAGTTATGGTAGACAAATACACTGGCCACAAAATATGAGAAAGCAGAGCCCCTGCAATTTAAAGGAAATGGCATATATATTATAGAGTTCAATATACATCGGCAATGAAAACATCTTCATAAAGTCAAAGGGCATTATTGAGAGCAACAAAAAAAAAAAATCAAAGCACATTATACAAGTTGTGAGACTGACTCTTAGCTGTTTGGGGATGGCTAGATGGGTCTTGTCCTGCCATTGAAATCTATGAAATAGACTTATACTGCTAGTAATATCTAAATAATCTAAATCATGGTAATATTCTTCTGTAACATCTGTCCTCCTGTTCATTGTGGCTCCTCGGCCCTACTAGCTCCCCAGCATTCCCTCTTTAGGTATGTGAAGGGCATCAATGAATTAATAATATAATTCCATTGCGATTTCCCATTATATGAATTCTTTTCATGTTTCTGGTCTTTGTCTAAATACTAAGAAAATTGGAGTATTGGAATAAGTTGCATTTTCCATGGTTTTGCATTGTCAAAACTCTCATACAAATTCAATTGATCCGAAATGGACATGTTAAATGTTCTATTAGGGAGCCCAGTCTTGACTCTTTTTGTGTTCCTCACTAGGATTCCAGGTTATAACACAATTGCATTGAATTTACAGGATCCATTGCTAAATAAATGCCTTCCACAGTCAATCCATCCTCTCGACTGTTTTGCAGTAGCATCCAATGTGCAAATGTCATGGAATGGAGTCAGGCACAAATTAAAGGTAAACTTTTGTGCATGAACTAGAAATTTCCTTAATCTCATTATCCAAATACCTTAATCTCTAATAAATCCAAGTAGTCAAATATAGTCTTGATCAACGATCATCTATATTACTTTTCCAGATGATGTTTGTATATGTAACTAATTGTGGAGTAAATTTCTGATTTTAAACTTTAGTAACCTCATAGATTCATCTTGTCATTCTCATTTCTATTACATGAACTTATTGTACCCAATAGTCTATCCCCCAAAGTATGGTTTGCTGTGTGATAGCCATAAGGATTTCTTCAAATCTAAGGGATGCACTATGATTGCACATGATGCCAGTTGCCAAAATTCAAAGCGCATTATCCATGTTATAACCTTGAACCTAAGAAAGCGAACAGCAATAACTTTGTCGTCCTAAATAGAAATTCAAAATGCTACATGCAAGATACCTTCATTTTACAATCCTTAAATATTCTAAAAGAGTCCTAAAGAAGTGTGTTGGTAATTGGCACAGGCCTTTTAATTTTGCTAATCTAGAGAAAAACTATTATGAAAACAAACCAAAACAGACAAAAGAAAACTTTTTGAAAAAGAGTTTTGGAAAAGTCTACAAGTATCGGATTATTTCCTTAACAAAAAAAAGTCATTCATAAGTTCTATTAGACACCTTGCTGATAACATAACTTAAGTCATTTGCAGCAATCAGATATAATCATGATTCAAAGACTTAGTTCATTCTAAGCTAAAACATGCTCTAGGTTACTTGTAGAAAAGACAATAATAGATGGAAATAATTTTAATGGAGTGGCAAAAAGACAACAACTAAGAACGAATTCCTAACAGATGAAATGTAAGAAAGAACCTTGGACTCCAACAACACTCCAACGGGTTATCTTATCAAAACAGCTCATTGAGAGAGTTGCATCACCACGTCCTGGCTTCTTTTGGACAACTGTTGACATCTGAGGATGTTCACCTAAGAAATGGTTTATCCCATTTGTTTGATAATTTCCATTTGGGCATCCAATTGATAATTCACCTCCTGAAATAGAGGAAGGCTAAGAGACGTCAATTATGATTACCAAAGTAAAATGACCTAAACAGAAGGATTAGAAGTTTAGGGAAATTCATATTTCGTTTGGGCCTCAGGTTTCATATAAAGGTCCAACTTGAATTAGTTTTAGTTTAAGAAATAACTCTACAATAACTTGTTTCCGTAAACAATAATTAAATTTACCTAGCTAAACTCCTAACCCATCAAACTTCCTAATTCAAAACATCTATAATTTGAACAGGTCGAGAATGTAATACAATATATTGCAGTTTAACCTCGAGTTTTTGTAGATATATCTGCTTGAATTGAAGGATAAGACAAAACTCCACCTGATGGAGAAAAACAATGTATTAGTCGCTACATATTCACACCAAAGCAAATACTAAATCTTTCTATTCAATAAGAAATATCAGTAGAAGAGGAAGAAGAAGAAAAAAAGTGAGGAAGACGCACAAGGGAATTGGGTGATATACATATGCAATCCCCAACCAGGTTTCATCTTGTACTTGGTCTGGCCAAGGCAACTACCATCCAGATCAAAACACAAACTGGATGCATCACCTAAACCTAAACGGTCTCTGCCATCTTTCTGGACGCGATCAAGGCGTTCAATTTCCGTATAGAAGTACCTGTTCTCTTTCCAAGTTCAAATTTTTGCAGTAGTAGTAATCAAACTGTTGCGGCTACCGCTCGCAAGAACATATTTAGGATAAGCAATTACCTCACAAGGGACCGGCGCGCGATGACCTCAGCGTGGGAGTCATTGACGACATCTCCTCCAGGGCACAAGAAGGAGCGGCCAATGCATTTGGTGCCAGTGCCGAGGGCCACGACCTCGAGAACTGAAACAAGAATGGGCGCCAATGATTCAAACATCGAGGCGAAGAGAAGCGCTGAGGCAGGAGTACCGTCGTACCGTCGGAAGGCGAGGAAAGGAGGAAAGCGGCGAGGACGGTGGTCTCCTTGCCCTGAGGCTTCCCCTTCTTCGGGAGAGATCGGTACAGCGCGAGAACGGCTTCGGAGACGCTTTCTCCCCAGCGACTCTTCTCTGCCTTCCTCCTCCTCTCCTCGTCTGCGCACCTTCTTCCTCCTCTCCTCGTCTGCGCGCCATCTACGCGCCTTCTTTCTCCTCTCCTCCTCTGCGCGCGCCTTCCGTGTGTCGCACACAGCCTGCTAGGGTTGCAAGAAACAAATTAAGCAGAGGAAATATATGACCGACCAAAAGTTAGACTATTATAATTGACATGTATGACTTAATTAAGAACAAGGCATGCGCGCGAAAAACATATGACCACGGTTATTTACAAAACCATAGTCAAATATATTTTTAACACCGGTTGTTAAAAGAACCGGTGTTAAAAGTATTTTAAAGTTCAAATAATTATAACATATGACCCCGGTTATTTATAAAACCGTAGTTAAATATATTTTTAACACCGGTTGTTAAAAGAACCGGTGTTAAAAGTATTTTAAAGTTTAAATAATTACAAAAATGTCACTGCCTTTTTTTTTAACACCGGTTTTAATACAACCGGTGTTAAAAGCCGTTGTTAATGGTCTTTTTTGTACTAGTGTTACATCTTTTCTTTAACTTTATCTGCATTAAAAGGATGCAAACTATAAGCGAATTGATTAGTAAGTAGATACCTATCTCACAAAATATGCAATCGATATAAAACATGCTCTTGGTCAAGAATGCTTGCTTTTAAACATATGTACTGAAAATGCTATGCTTAACATGAATAGGCTCATGAATACACTTGTAACAAATGCTTACATTTGGAAACTTTGCATTAACTAAAAAATGCTTAACATGCTTGAAGTAAATACTTGCTTTGGAAAACTTGAAACTTATGCTTTTATACTTCTTATACTTCAAAATAATAAACATCCTCGTTTGGGCCCAACATAGTACCAATGTGCGCATCCCTAATAGGTTCGGAGTAGCTAGCCTCCGAATCCTAATAGAGCATCTACTAGCTTGCCTAGATCTCGTGGGCCTTGTGCCCGATACATGCCACTTAATAAAACTAATATATTTAAACTTGTAATCATGCTTGTGCTTAAAATGCATAACTTAACACTTAACGGTAATGTTCCCAAAACTTTCTTTAGGACACAACAAGACCTTGGTCTTATTTCTTATCTCATTTCTTAGTCCTAGAACTCATTCTAGGGCTTAGTTAGACCTTGGTCTTACTCAGAACTTTTATCGAACACCTTACATGCCATAATCCCAAAACCTATATTGGGGCAAATCAAGGCCTTGGTCTTGCTATACTAAGATCACAACCACCAAGAAGACTTAGAATCATGTTTAGAAATCATTCGAGAACTACTTTTACTGCAGGTGAGTAATCTACATACCTCATTATGCTTCTAAACTTACTACACCGGTGTAGGGCTGATAAGTACCATTTTGTTAATTATTTTAGTTGCTAAAATCCATGATTGACCCATGTTTTACTTGCTTAATTGTGAATTTACCCTAGGTTTTAGGACTTCCTCTTATTTTGGACTTAATTGCAAATTTGCACATATTTGGATTATTTGGCCACTAAATTTTTGATCTATTTTTGTAGGCATGAAAGGTTCATGGACCTAGGGCATACTGGGTCAAACTTGAGTCGGAAGTGGACCCAGATCGAGTTATCAAGCTTCAGATTAATCTGGGTCGTCCGATTCAAAAGCGGCTAGATCTGAGCCATCTGGGACCATCTGAAGCAATCCAAGCTAGGGTTAGGGCTGATCAAGCACTCTGATCAAGATCTGAAGGTTTCATCCCAATCAGAGCTCATTCAATTATTGGATCAAGCTCGGAGGGCTCTAGATCGTCCATTCAAAGATTAGGTTGATCTGGACCATCCGTTGCACATCTGGAGGATCCGAGCTACCACGAGGCAGATCCTGACCCCTGATCATCATCATCAAAGTTTGGATTAAATCAGAGCAAGATCAGCCGTTGGATTTTCTCCAAACAATCTGGGCCGTCCATTCTTATGTACTTAATCAAAATTTCACCACAGCTTCAGCTTCGTCGCGTCTCCGCCACACTGTTCTTCCTCTTCGCGTGTTCTTCATCTTTTCAGCTGTTTCCTCAATCCAAGGGGCGCGACCACCTCATCTCTTCATTTAGATCAAGTCGAGGTCACTGGGGAGAGCAATCCGTGGAGGTTTCAGCTCGGAATTGGGCAAGAACAGAGCTGAGTGAGTGTTTCCTCAGCTCTGGATTTGGTTGCTTAGATTTCAGCTTTGTCCAGTTCTACGTCAATCCAAGCTATCTGGAGGGGTTCTCGGATAAGCTCGGATCATTCCCGCACCTTCATTTCAATCAGACAAGGCTGAATTGAAGAAATCGATTGGGTTTTCCTGCTTGAACAGGGTTTGAGCTCGACTCGACTACAGATTCAGTTCCCTAGTAAATTGTTGAGCTTAGGGGTTCGAGGCCAGCCCTTGCGTGACGAACAAGGAGATCTTGAGCTAATGGAGTGATTGGGGTTTAGATTTCTTATTGTAATTTCAGTTTTAGCTGTAATTTTCAATTTCTGCAACTATTTTGTTTCTGTTTTTTCGTATCAGCCACTTAGTTTCAATTTCTGAATTGTTCCAGCTCTAATTAGTGTTTCAATGCTGTAAGTAATTTGTTAGATTGCTTGTTCAGAGATCAATTGAATTTAATTTAGTTTAATTCTTGTTCATTTCTTGCGTATCAATTAGTGTTCTTGTCTCCGCATCAATTCTGAGTTCCAATTTTAGTTCTGAATTTGCAGTTTATTTCAGATTTAGTTCATGTATCATTTCAATTCTTGAATTAGGAAATCAGTTAGCATGCTAATGCATTTAATCTAAGATAGCTTTGTATTCGATTTTGTTTCTGTATTTTTGTTCAGATTCTCCATTGCGTTCCAATTCTGCTGTTGCGTATCAGTTTTCTGCTGCTGCGTAGCAATTTTTCTTCCTTGTGTATCACTTCTATTTCATTTCTTCAACTCCACGTTTCACTTCTGCAACCCTTGAGTACATTTCTGGACACTAATAGTTTCTGAACTCAGTGTTGTTTTTTGTGCAACTTTAGTTTCTGAAACTCTGCATTTCTGCAAGAGTTTCAAGTCAGTCTCAGCACTGATTTGAGTCCAAATTAATATACCTTGTAGTGTACCTTGTGCTTGAATTCAGCTTGCATTCGTTAGCTTCTGCATTTAATCAGTTATTGAAGTTCTGCATTCAATGTATGAAGTTTTCAGATTTCATCTCTACATCAATTGTTTCTGCACATCAACTGGGTTCCGAATTTCTGTTTCTGCATTCCTTTGTTTCTAAAATTTGCATTCGGTTTGTTGTTCCATTTTTTCTTGGCTTCACACTAGTTGTAGACCTGCTTTTTGCATCAAGGAACAACTCCAAACTGCAGCTTGCTACCTCTGAACTTTGTATCAGCTTGTTCCTTGCGTACCAACTCACAATTTCTACAACTTTAGTTTTCAATTGCGCAAATAGATTTATCAGTCCTGAATTTGTTTTAAGTGAGTTCTAGCTTAGTGAATCTTATCTGAATTTGAATTAGTGCACTCGACTTAAGCTCGCATAAGCTTGTTTCTGTTCAACTGCGAATCTGAATTTCTGCAAGTGTTCCATTTCATTTCTGCACATCATGATTGATTTCGGAAAGTTTGTTTTACTTGAGTTAGTTTCTGCATTTATTGACTGCTAAAGTCTGCACCTGATTTGCCTACTTCACATCCACTTGCTTCACACCAGCTGCTGTTTGAATTTGCATCCAACTTGTAGCTGCATACCTGTCTGCAGTTTCTGAATTTCTGCAACGTTCCTGCAGTTTTCTGTAGTTTTCTGCAGATTTGTTGTGTCAAGTTCTTCAACGTCTGTTTTGATTAGTCTGTTGGGGTCTGAATGTCTTGAATTATCCCTGCATATCACTGCATTCATAGCTGTGCTTTCCATGCTTAAATCGATTAGTTTCAAGTACAAGTTGGCACAAAAATTTCAGCTTTGGCACAAGGGTTTCCTTTTGCGTGCCAAGCTGATTTGGCACTGTTTTTCATCAGGAATTCACCTGTCTTCTAGTGAGCCATTGTGTTTGAAATTAGTTAGGGTTTGCATTCGAATATTTTTGAGTTTCTTTGCATTGGTTGGCTCCAAAAAATTATAGCTAGTTTGAGTTGAATTGCTTGTTTGATTTTTGAATTTCGCATGCTATTAATTGTGTTAAGCTTATTTGTTTCCAAAATCTGCCATCACTGCACTTATTCATTTGTTTAGCATCAAGGCTGCATTTAATATCCATTGTGTTCTCTTTTAATTTCGATTTAGTTCCCTTGATTGAGTTGGTTTACCTTCGATTGAGTTATCACTCACTATCGTTTGTTTAATTCCTTTGTTTGGTTTTCCTTCATTTTCATTGAGTTTTCCTTTCAGATTGCAACCCAAAACCACATTTTATTTGAAACCCAAAAATAGCAATGACACATAAATACAAGCTTGAATCACACAGCATCAACTAGTCCCTAGGAAAAATACGACCTGTAGCCCCTTTACTACGTTTTCATATTTTGATTGCAAAAGGGTTTCCAGCTTTTTATAAATATCTAAATTTGAGACCCACATTTTGTGACAGCCTATTTTGGGTCCATCAAATTTTTGGTGCCGTTGCCGGGGAAGCAACTAGTTGATTTGTTTGATTTTTGCTTGTGTACTTATGGGCATATCATTTGATTTTATTTTCTTGTGCTTTATCTTTTTTATACGGTTGCTGCCATTTTTCTTGTTGTTTTGTGACAGGACTGCTAGTTCAAAATGTTCTCATCTACTTACCAGCAGCCGTGTCCACAATTTCAGCAGAACCAACCTTTCAATCAGCCACCAAATCAACAATTTCAGCAGCCCTATTCGAATTTCCAGCAAGTGAATCAGTTTTTTCAGCCTAATTGTCAGCCTTTCCATGGTTCCCAACCCCCCAAGGTTAGTACGTCCAAGGCCTAAGCACGGGAAATGCCGGTCCACTAATGGTCTCCTTTCCGAACTTTTCGGAGGCGGAGAAACCCATCTTATAGTGCAAGATTTACAATAAAAAAGTATTACTGAAATGAAATGCGGAAAGTAAATCGAACCAAAGAAAGGAGTTGAAGACTCGACCGATCTCGAACCAAACAAAGGAGGCGCCTGATTCATTCAGGTGCCTGACCCATTGAGGCGCCTGTTTCATTAGGGTGCCCTAGTTAATGGGGGCGCCTAGCAGTCAGGTTTCCAGCCCTATTGTATGTTTGTTTGCCTGCTTTGTCTTCAATTTTAGGTACTTGCAAGATACATAAATACAAGGAAAACACATGTATATCCTTAGCCTTAAGGGTTTGATTTTGACTTTGGATTTCCGTGAAACCCTAGGTTGAACCGACGCCTATGTTTCCATCCCCGGGAACACGCCTTTCACCTACTCCTCTCAGGAGACGGTTGCCACCCGACCCATCCGGTTGGACTTTTGCCCAGCTTTACTCACTAGGACTTTTGCCCAATCCTACGACCAGGACTTATTGCCCAATTTCATGAACCATGACTTAGTGTCCAACCCTCGGTCAGGTCTTAGGTGCCCAGCCCTCTGCCAGGACTTAGTGCTCAATCCATGATCAGGACTTAGTGCCCAATTCTTCGAACCAGGACTTCGTGCCTAGGCTAACTAGGACTTTTCATCACTTTGGTCCAGTTTTCTTGTCTACCCTTTCCTTGTTCAATGTATCACTGACTTAAGCATATTGTCAAACATTAAAACATTTAGAGGAGTACATCACTAATGCATCTTGCACCAACAAAACTTGCACTGTAAGACGGGTTTCTCCACCTCCAGAAAGTCTGGAAAGGAGACCATTAGTGGATGGGCGCTACCCATAATTAGGCCTTGGACGTACTGACCCTGGGGGGTTGGGAACCAAGTAAAATCCGCTTGTCGTCTGTGTTGTTTCATTCTTTTTATTTTTCCACTGTGCTACTAACTCTCTGAATAGAACGAACATCGAAGTTTCCGACATATTTACGAAGAAGTTTTAACGAGTCGATATTCACCCCTCCTCTATCGACGGCACCGATCCCATAGATTAAAATTAAATCGTTAATTAATTAAGATTAAGAGTTAATATTTTATGTTGTTAAGTATTAATTAAGGATTGATTTGTTAAGAATTAATTAAGGATTAATTAGCTAAGAATTAATTAATGTTTAAATTATTAAGAATTAATTTAGAGTTTATATTATTAAGAATTAATTAGAGTTTAAATTATTAAGAATTAGTTAAGGTTTAAATTATTAAGAATTAATTAGAGTTTAAATTATTAAGAATTAATTAGTGTTTAAATTATTAATAATTAATTAGAGTTTAAATTATTAAGAATTAATTAGAGTTTAAATTATTAATAATTTTGAGTCTATTTGCTTCATTTTCATTATTTCAAAAATCTCTGATTCATCTACTATTTCTTTTGCATTTAATTTTTAAGTTTGTTTAATACTTCTGCTTTATTTGAAGTCTTATAAACCTTATTAAATATAGCTTTAATTTTAATAAATTCCTCTTCATCTGCATCTTCATCTTCAGAGTTATATTCAGAAGTTGAATCATTATCTTCAAAATAGGTAGAATAATTTTCAGGGTTGCTAATTAAAGTTATAATATTATATTCAAAATCAGTAGAATTAACTAAGAGTTGATTGTTTTCTTCAATATTATCTTGAGAGTTATCAACATTGTCTTCAGTATAATCATCAACATTATCTTGAGAAATATTAATATTATCAGCACCAGAATTATCAGAATTATCCGAAAGATTATTAATTACAATTTCATCATTATCCTCAGAATTATCTGAAATATCAGAAATATTATTTTTGGAAATATTAGAATTATCAGTAATAATATTAATTAACATTTCATTGCTATCCTTAGAGTTATCAGATTTATCAGGAAGTTTATCAGATAAAGTATTAGAATTAATTTTAAAAATTGTCCCATTAATATTAAGGATTAAGGAATTAATATTTGATATTTTAATATTGTCAATATTTGGTAATTTGTCATGCAACACATTAAATTGGCCATGCAAAAAATCTAATTTATTAGAGAAATTAACAGTGTTATTATCAGGATAATTGTATAACTGTGTAGAAATTTGAAAATTATGGGTAAAATTAATTTTTCGTACCTTCATTACCTTGGTCAGACACTGGTTCTTGTAGTGTCCTTGCTTTTGACATTTGAAGCACTGGATGTGACTTTTGTCTTTCTGGACTCCTCGCGCTGGTACCTCCATTGTCGTGGTGGTGACGAATGAGTCTTATGAGTAGGACACTGGTTTTTATAGTGTCCTCTCTCCCTACACTTGAAACAAATAATATGGAATTTAAAAATAGACATAATAAAAATTATACCTATATTCACCCTGTTAGGATGTATATTATAAGCCTAGCTTATGTATGAACATCTAATTTTGGAATAAGAATCACATGATCATTGTTTGCATTTTATATTTAATTATATATGCTATTGTCCAAAAGTCTACATTGTAGATAACATGGTGTGTGATGCCACACAGAAAATCATGTTATCAGTCCCTTGTAAAGTATAAGTAGTGGCTTACAACCAAGATGATTTTGGACAAACTATTGGAATGGTTGTAGTGTAATTTGGTATTAGTCTATCTTGACTATAGAATTACACTAGTACACTTTGTGTGTATTGAGTAGGACCGATTAGAGGTGATTCGATTTATACTAACTATATAATCGAATCAAATCTCAGATATTATGATGTACATGCTCTTAATCCTGATATAATAACGGGCACATGTACTTAATATCTATTTCTTTGACTTACCAATGGGCGAGATTTATTCGTTAAATCAATAAGCCTGGTAAATTAGAAAATAATATTATTTACATGGTGTGTCGTTGATTATAGAAGGAAACTATGCCCTAATATGTTAGGATGATGATGTCCCCTTGAGGAGCTCATAAAGTTCATTATGTTAATCCTGTAGGTGGACTTGGTCTGATATGATGATAAGGTTGAGTGGTACTGCTCATGGAGTTAGATATTAATTAATAAAATTGTCAATAATTTAATTAATTAATGGATATGCGAGATCTTAAACACGGGGAGATTATGTACACATAATATGGTGGAGCCCATATTTAATTATGGGGTTGGTGCGGTAGTTCAATGATAACCCTTTAGTGGAGCTGGTTATCATTAATGGGTCGGGATTAGGATCCATTAGGAGACCAAAACCAACTCCTCCTCATGGTCCCTATTATAACCTATATATACCTCATGAGTCATGAGACCAAGGCCACAACAATTAACCTAAGCCCTTTGTTCTCTCCTCTCATCCTCTCTCCTAGGGTTAGGTGGCGCCGGCGGCAAGGGAAGGGAAGAGGAGCTTTGGGAGTTGTTTCTTTCTTCTCCTCTCATCTTCTCCTCTTCCTCTTGGGCATGCACAAACCTGATGCAAGGAGAGGCCGACGGCAAGGAAAACAAGGAGATCTTTCTCCTTTTCGGCACCGACGACAAGGGAAGGAGAAAGAGGTGGTCGGCGGCTAAGGCTTGGTGCAAGGAGATATTTCTTTCTCTCATTCTTCATCTTCTTCTTCTTCTTCCTTTTCTTCTCTTCTTCTCCATCTTAGGCGTGCGGCTAGGGCAAGAAAAAGAAGGTTTCTTTTCCTTCTTTTGGCTGGCGGCAATAAGAAATGAGAGAAGGTGGTTGGCGCAAGCAAGGAGGAGAAGGAGGTGGCTTTTGGTGACTTCGTTTCTTAGAAGATCGTCGCCCACACGACGTCCAAGAAGAGGATAGGAATACAGTAGAAGACCAAGAGGTAAACAAGAGGTATATATCTTGTTAATGTTTCATTCTTGTTCTAGTTTATTGTATGTTGTTTATTTGTCTTGGACCCCGAAGATAAACACAAAAATCAGTGATCTAATTCGTCATCTTTTCTGCGGCTAATCGATGAAGGAGTTTGAATTGCTTGAACAACAAGTTTGTCCAAGTGATCGCTCAATCGATTAGTACGATGATGAAAACGGTCGTTCAAAAAGTTTCTTTCCATCCAGATTGTTTCTAATTAATAGAAAATTGTAATCCGGGGACATGGAGAGAATCACATCCGAACGGGAAACTAACTAATGGTATCAGAGCCGTGGAGTTCAGTTTTGTGTATTTTGGATTCGGTTACTTACATGCATTTTTCATATATAATTTTATGCCGGATAATAGTAGGATGTGCGTCAGTTAACTCTTTAGTTGCAGGCATAAGATCCAACTATTATGGCTATGTGATTGTATGTGATTGTGTGTGTGTGATTGTAAAAACTTATTTGAATCCTCGGGGTTGACGAGGCTAGTTGTGTTTAATTTTTGTAATTAAATACGACATTGTTAGTCGTTTATTTTAATTTATTTCGATCAAGATTTTATGTACACTCCTTTATGGAGTATAGGATTGAAGGATGTAAATTAAAATAATTTTTATTCTCGGCTCGGGGCTTCTTCTTGCTTGTGCATGGTGAAGGAAGATGGTGTTGGATCGAAAAAAACAATAGAGGGGGGGGGGTGAATATCGTTAAAACTTTTCGGATAAATTAAAGAGCAAGTACGCAGCGGAAATAATTGAATGCATGCAAGAACACAAGGATTTTTACTTGGTTCGGAGTCGCGGTCGGCTCCTACTCCAAGGCCCACGGTCCTTGACCGTTACTTTGGGAAATACTAGAATCGCGCAAAACAGGTTTACAAATTGAGTACAGGAATATTGCAGGAAAT
>JAGFNQ010006863.1:42594-62569 GCA_024364735.1 Boesenbergia rotunda | reverse complement strand
CTTAAAGTTAGAATTATTTAAAAATGGTTTAGAAATATTCTAGATATTTTTAGGAATTTTTAGAGTATTTTTATGGAATTTTCCGAGTCCGTTTGGTATTTTAGAGAAAGGAGAAAGAAATAAAAAAAAAAGGAAAAAAAAAAACATTTTAAAGGGGCAGCCGTGGATTGAACCCGCGACCACAGCGAGGAAGGGAAGCCAACGAACCAGCTGGGCTAGGGTATCAAGCACAGAAAAGGAAGGAGAGATATAATGTTATAGAGTAGTTAAGCCTTTTCATTAAGAGGTATATTAAGCCCCCTTAAGTCGCGTGAAACCCTGGAGAAGCCGTAGCCGCGCGCTGTGAACAGAGAAGAGAGGCGAGGAAGAGGCGAATTCAAGGGTTCTTCTTCTTCTTCTTCTTCTTCTTCACCTTTTCCCTTGAGTAGAGAAGACCTAGGGTTGTTTCCTAGGGCTAAAGGTGGAAGCTTTTCAAAAGAGGAGGGGAAAGGATTTGGTAGGGAGTTTTCTCCCTGTTTTTGTGAGTTTTCTTCAAGACCGAAGTAAGTAAATCACTCACCTGCAATAGGAGTAGTTTTCATTACGAATTCTTGCTATAAAGCCATGATTTCGAAAAAGAAGCACGTTTGAGAAACCTTGCTAATTGCATGTTTAGATTGTTAAAGTTGCATGTTTTCTTATGTTAGAAATCCAATTAAATGGTATTGAATGTAAGTAGGCCAAGCATGATAAGTTTTAATATGAGAAAGGACCCAAAAGTGAAGTTTTGGGTTAAGGGCACATAGTGTGCTTGATGGAAAGTTTAATGTAAGGAAGGTTAAGCTCTTTTAATGCAAAAGAAAAGTTAGTTGATAAGTATGAATAAGTATAGTAAGAAAAGTATTTTACTTTTGTGAAAGAGACATGTACCGGGCAAATGTAAGGCCCACAGAAAGTTAGTAGAAAGTTCTAATAGGATGCGGTGGCTAGCTACCTCGCAACCTATTAGAAAAGCGCGCAGTTGGTACACTGATACCATGGTACAATGTCAAGGCCTAAGAGAAAGTTGATTATTTATTTTCAAGTATATAAGTATGATCAAGTAGTTTCTTTTTTTGAGAAAGTGTTTAATTATTATATGTGTACCTTGATACAATGCAAGCATGATAAAGTAGTTCAAGTAGTAAGCACGGTTAGTTGTGTACTTTGATACATTAACAAACATGATAAAGTGTTTCAAGTTGTAAGCATGTTTAGTTGTAAGTTTTGAAGTAAGTAAAGTTTTAAATCATTCTTCGAAATGAGCATGTTTAGTATTGACATCATGATTTTGTGAGTAGGGATTTACTTACTAAGCATTGTGCTTATTAGTTGAATTTTCCTTCTATTGCAGATAAAGGAAAAGAGAAAGCGTAAGTTGGGAGGCGACAGGACTTGCATTGATGTTCAGAGGAGGTGGAACCGGGGTAAAAGATCCGTTGGGTTGAGTATGAGTAGAGTTTGGTATTTAGAAACATTTAGTTTTATGTTTTGAATAGTAAAGAGTGAACCAATGTGTTTAATTTCCGCGTAGAGTAAGAAGTTGATACAACTTGAAGATGTTTACTTATGTTTTTCCATATGCTTGGTTAGTTTGGTTAAGTTCCGTATTAGTTTCAATTTCAAGAGTTTGGATTGGTTTTGAGTTGCCAATGTGCCAAATAAACTAGTATATATGATAGATTTGAAGTTATATCTTAATGCGAAGTGATAGTATGTGATTTGTGGATGTTTGAAAGGGATTTTCAGGTCTGAAATTTGCAGTTTCAGGCGTGCCAGTCGACTGGCTCAGATACCAGTCGACTGCTATATCGAACAGAACCTTCTGTTCGATATGGCAGTCGACTGACCATATACCAGTCGACTGACACCAGTCGACTGATATAATAGCAGTCGACTGCTACCATTAAAGAAAAACTGGGTAGAGCAGCTGGTTAGTGCTTTAGTGTTACAACTAAGAAGTCTAGGGGTCAAATCCTGGCAAAGCAAATAAAATGAAAGTTGTTTTGTTTTTTTTTTGAAAAAAAAAGAAGGAAGAAAAAAAAATTCAGAGCAAATTAAGGGGACTCAAGTAGGTGTAACCTAAGGCTAAGGATAAGGTAAAGTTAAGGTCCAGTAAATGTGGCGCCCGCCTTAAGAGAGAAAGTTAAGAGAAGTCTGGTCGTCACATGAGCTGATGGGGCGCCCGTGACCTCACGGGCACCTGATCCGCCTTGGTTCAGAGGCTTCGCAGCTATGTTTTTGGTTTTGCCTTCACTCTTGGGCGCCCATATCCTTAAGGGCGCCTGAGCCCATTCAGGCGCCTGAGCCCATTCGGGCGCCTGACTCCATTCAGGCGCCTAGGCCCAGTGGAGAACCTTCACTTGCAGACGATCAATCCTTCGACCCTGGAACTAAGGTTAGTCCCAAAAACATAATAAGCAATAATTACAGTCGTAGCTGTCTTGGTTCTGACTTTGGATCTCCCAAATGGAACCCTAGGTCGAACCGACGCCTACTGTTCCCTCAACGGGGAACGTGTCCTCACCTACTCCTCTCAGGAGAGTTTACCTTTTGCCAATCGGCTCCTCCGGTTGGACTTTTGCCCGATCCACCTGACCAGGTCTTCGTGCCCAACTTCCGGTCAGGTCTTCGGTGCCCAGCCCCTTGCCAGGACTTCGTGCCCAGTCCTCGACCAGGACTTCTTTGCCCGACTTCCGGTCAGGTCTTCTTGCCCAGTCCTTGACTAGGACTTCTTTGCCCAGCCCTTTGCCAGGACTTCTTGCCTAGTGTACCTAGGACTTCTTCCTACACACTCAATGAACAGAATTAGAACACAATAACATCATAACTTATGAACCCTTTGCCATTATCAAAACTCAGGTTTGACTTAGGTGCTGCCTGCACCAACAATCTCCCCTTTTTTGATTTATGGCTACCCGGTTCAAAATGTTAAGTTAAACAAACAATCGGTAAAGTACCAGATTTAATTTCCTCCCCCTAGAAGAAATCTCCCCCTAAGTTTTTCAAAAATTCATGGGATTTTTGAAAAAGTTTCTAAGTCTCTGTTTGAAAAGTTTTTCAGGCTTTCAATACTTTGAAAATTTTCAAAATGGGATTTTAAAAACAAATTCAAAATATTTTGAGTTGGGTACTTAGATGATTTTTCAATAGACTTAGCACTTAGAAAATTTTCAAGAGTATTTTGAAGATAACACTTAGAAAATTTTCCACCAGAACAAAAATTTTTAGAGCAAGTACTTAAAATATTTTCGAAAATAATTTTGAGTTAAGTACTTAAAATAATTTTCAAAACACTTAGTTTTTGTACTTTAGAAAATTTTCTAAACTGATTTTGAAGTTTTAACACTTAGAAAATTTTCAAGCAATTTTAATATTTAGAAAAATTTTCAAGCATTTTTAATATTTAGAAAAATTTTCAAGCAAGATTTTGAATTTTATAACACTTAAAAAAAATTGCAAAGTGATTTTGAATTACTTTACTTTTTGAAAAAGGAGATAAAATTTTTGAAAAGAAAAATTTTAAAACCTTCTTTTCTCTCCTTTCCAATCTCTCCCCCTTTGCCATATATAAAAAAAATTATAGCAAAAATGAGTAATAAAAGTAAGGTGTTGTACTGAACCAATTCTAAGTATAAACTGGACCAAATCAATCTCAATTTTCTCTTTCGGGTCCTGTCTAGCCCAATTAGCTACTTACTAACTGTTATAAACAGTAGCTTTCGCTAGGGTTAGTCAAGTTAAGTGATCTGATCAAGTTAGATTTTCTAAACTTGACACTTAACCTGATTACTGTTTAATTGGTATTTAGTGCCCCAATTACTGCAGATGCACTGACTTAAAGCATCTTGAATCAAGGCATAGACCTAAGCATCTCAACCCAGTCTAGGTTATCAATCAAAAGTACCCTAAGGTGCTTGTGAGATGCTGGCTTCTAGTTCTATAGGTGCATACAGTTCTAGGGTTAGGGCCTAGGCTAAGTCCATTTGCGAAAAAGACCTAGTTTTAAAGGGGATAAGTTTTGAAAAAACTAAGTTAGAAAATCATTTTAAATAAAATAAATAAAAATAATAAAATGATTTTTCAAATTAACTAAGAAATGAAACAATTTTTGAAAAGAAGCATAAGTAGAGCAGTCCTATTCTACCAAGCATAACCCTAACTGCCTTCTTAGTGAGCTGAACTCAGACTCAGGTAAGAGTTTGGTGATGATATCAGCTAAGTTAGATTTTGAGTCAACATCCTTAAGGACTATCTCACCCTGGCTACATGATCTCTTACGAAGTGGTGTTTAACTTCTATGTGTTTAGTTCTAGAGTGTTTGATTGGGTTCTTAGTTAGATTAATTGAACTTATATTATCAATGTTGACTTGGATTTGGGTGTAGTCAAGCTGGAAGTCCTTAAGAGTGTGCATCATCCATAAGAGTTGTGCTACACACTCTCCTAAAGCAACATACTCAGCTTCGGTTGTGGATAGAGCTACGCAGTGTTGCTTTCTGCTGCACCAACTCACTAGATTGTTTCCTGAAAGTTGGCAGCTTCCACTTGTACTCTTTCTATCTAGTTTGCAACCAGCATAGTCAGAATCCGAGTATCCTGACAGGTCAAAAGTTGAGGTCCTAGGATACCAAATCCCTACATTTAGGGTGCCCTTGATTTATCTCAGTATTCTTTTTAGGGCTGCTAAGTGCATTTCCTTAGCATAAGTTTGGTATTTAGCACACATTCCTACAGCAAAAAGGATATCAGGTCTGCTGGCTGTAAGGTAAAGTAGACTACCAATCATACTTCGATATAGTTTAAGGTCTATAGGTTTACCATCAAGGTCACTATCTATTTTTACATTTGTGGCCATAGGGGTACTTATGCTTTTGGAGTTATCCATTTTAAATTTCTTTATTAACTCCTTAGCATATTTGGATTGATGGACATAATTTCCATCCCTAGTTTGCTTAATTTGTAATCCTAAAAAGAAGTTGAGCTCACCAACTAAGCTCATTTCGAATTCGTTTTCCATTATTTTTACAAATTCTTTTAAGAAATTTGAGTTGGTGGATCCAAAAATTATATCATCAACATAGATTTGGGCAATAAAGATGTCTTTATCTAAGGTCTTAACAAAAAGAGTTGAGTCAATTTGTCCTTGGTTAAATTCCTTAGAAATGAGGTAGGTTGATAGGCGTTCATACCATGCCCTAGGTGCTTGTTTTAGTCCATACAGTGCCTTATTGAGTTTGTAAACGTGGTCAGGTTTTTCTAAGTCCTCAAAACCGGGTGGTTGTCTTTCATAGACTTCTTCTCTAATAAACCCATTCAGAAAGGCTGACTTTACAACCATTTGGTAGAGTTTAAATCCTTTATGGGTTGCAAAGGCTAGCAACATTCTAATAGACTCAAGTCTGGCTACTGGAGCATAGGTTTCGTCATAGTCTAACCCTTCGACTTGACTGAACCCTTTAGGTACTAGGCGGGCTTTATTTCTAACTATTTTCCCTTGGTCATTTAGCTTATTCCTAAACACCCACTTAGTGTCAATAATGGATTTGCCCTCAGGTTTAGGTACTAGTTCCCAGACTTGGTTCCTTTCAAATTGGGCTAACTCCTCTTGCATTGCTATGATCCAATCAGGATCAGGTAAGGCTTCCTCTATAGTCTTAGGTTCAATTTTTGAAATTAGTGCAATCTGACTAAGATTTCTATAGGAAGACCTAGTTCTGACTCCTAAGGTTGGATCACCCACAATTTGATCAGTTGGGTGACTGAGTCTGGGTTTCTTAGTTCTTCTATTACTTGGTTCAGCCTCAGGTCCTGTTGGACGGTTCGGTTCAGTATTTGGTTCAACTGTAAAATACGGCAAGTAATTCTAAACTTTAAATCAAGAAATAACCTTGTAGAATATGACGGAAAATTTTTAGAAATTTTTTTGGATCCTTGGTGGAATTTATGAGGATAAATTGTATAAATAATAGAATATAATTAGGTAATCTGATTTATTGGAGGTATATATATATATATATATATATAGAGGGACTAAACTTAGGTTAATCGACCAAAAGCTCTCCTCTTCTCCTTCCGCTCGCAGCCAAGCACCCGATCCCCTCGCCTCTCTTCTCTCCATCGCGTGGCCTAAACCCTACGCCGTGCCTCCCTCTCCTGTGCTCCTCCCTCGGGATCACATCGACGCCATCAACCCCTCTCCGGTCGCGAGTAAGAGTGCCATCCTTCGGTGTGTTTCCGTCCCGTCTCTCATCTCCACATCGTCGAGCTTCTCTTCAACCACAAGCAAGGTGTCAGCTCTTTTCGGCCATGAGCAGGGAGTTGAGTTCTCCCTCGTGACGACCACCGTCGCCTCCTCCTTCTGGTGACTATCAATTCCCTTTGCCAACTCAGGTAAGGGATTAACCCTTTTATGGTTGCTCTTGATTGAATTTTGGCATGAGAATTTGGAAGCAAAGTTGTAGCTATGGATTGGAGATTGCATTTGATTTTTAGGGCAATGAATTAGGTTCTAGTGTGATAATCTGATCTTGATGGGGATGTTATTGTGTTCCCCTGCCATGAGTTACCTGGATGGGTTAGGGATTCGATTTGGGGCTGTGAATTTGCTATTTTGATTGTGGAAGTAATTATGGATGGCTCTGTTAAGTCAGTGATGTTGTAGTTGGTTTTCTAATCAGATTAGTTCTTGTTGTTCTTTTGGATCAGATTTTGAATCATTTCAGATTAAGGTGTTCAATAACACTTCTGATTGGATGTTAGTAATTGATTCGATTTTTGTGAGCATTATGCTTTTGTGCAGTGAGGGGTTTTGGATTTGGGTCTTGTGTTCTCAGATGGGGGTTTTGATATGGAAGTAGATCTGTTCAGTTTGAGTTTCATATATTTAGATATCTATTTGTTGAGATATACCTCCCCTGTGGTTGTTGAGGTTTCATCCTTTTTGTGGTTCAGTTTTAGCTTTCTTGCCTTGGTTTTGAAATGCTCTAGCTGTGAACATGTGGAGGTCTTGCTAGGGGATGTTTCATTGAATATGTAGTAGCAAGAGTGTGGAGTTAATCTTATTCAGATCGGTGGATGTTCTTTCTTATGGTTAATATTCTGTTCGATTACTTTATGTTTCTTTTGAGTGGATCATTGGGTTGAGGATTAGGTTTGGATGTATAAAGTTCATCATTGGAATTAATTTCAGTATTGATGTGGAATTAAGGGTTAGCTTAGATTTAAGTTAATTTCCTTTATGATCTTGGTTCTTATTGGGTGAGGATAAGGATCTAGGATTAACTCGGAGGTTGATCCCTAACCAAGGCTAATTATAATTAAATTAGAGTTAGCCTAATTGTGTGGTTCAGTATTGGAGTAAACCACACTTTGATCAGGTTGGGTTAATTCGGATATGACTTGATGTCTAGTCTAGTTAGCATCATTTGTATTGACGGCTTATGTTATGATTTATGGATGCAGGACACTGAGTGATTTGCGTTGGACTTCTTAGACGGAGGTTCTCATTTGATTCGGACTCCTATTTTGAGGCGGGTACCCTTGACTTATCTTTTAGATATTGTCATATTGCTATGCATGGTTTGTTATAGATAACAGTAAGTTTATATGCTGTACTTGCTTTAGTATACCTGTACTTGATATCGGTGGCTTATCCTTGAGGTTATCTCCTTTTAGCTTCATACAGTCTCAATTGTTGCCATGTATATGTATATATATGTGCATAGATGTAGTGATATGTTCCCTCTTGTATTTTGACATTGATAGATCACTGGTTACTTTTTCAGTATACCTAGTAGGTTACTTGTATCCCATGATATAGGATTCAGACCTATACCTAGCACATTGAGGTGTAGTTGAGGACTTGGTGGGTATTATATGTGTTTGGGTCATGCACCATCATTGCATTGTTGCATGCTGACGATCATCGGCTCCTATGTAGTCTGAGCCCATCATTAGTTACATGAGGATATGCACACACATCCACTCAGGGGTAGTGGCTACCATAAGGTGTGTGCATTTGCCCTGTATTGCTTCGCACGGTCATTATTTGGAGGGTGGTTCCGGTGCGTGGTAGCAGCCAGGGATCCCTTCTCGTCCTGAGACACGAGAAGATGAGAGCTAGACTCCCCCATTGCTTGGGGTAGGAGAGTGACCTCCGCCAGCATCCTATCCACTCGGTCACTCAGGAGGAGTGATAGCAGGGTGCGTACAGTTGTCATAGCTCTACCCTTTCAGACGTCCATTTATGACAGGTGGACGATGATCTGACTGGTGTCAGGGGTGACACATATCATTGCACCATGTGCATATTTTGCATCGTGCATTGTTTGTTGCATTTGATTTCTGCACTTGATTTACATGCATATACTGGAGACTTATTTTCCTTGGATTATATGTTGTACTTGTTCCATAGGGATTATATTTCACCCTCTACAGGATAGATGGATTCTGGTATGTACCTTTATTCATTGTCTTTAGCATATACCCTTGTCTATTATTCATATGAGACTGTATCAGCGTAGATCCTTATCGTTATTATAACGTACTATGCATATCTGCTGGGTATTCGCTGAGTTTATGGACTCACACAGTTGCCATATGATTTTATTGCAGGTTGAGATACTTGGAGTCACCAGAAGAGCCCAACAGCCAGTCCCTACCCATCGCGACCGCAAGATTTTGTTTTGTACTTTATAGTGCATTGTTTTATATTCCTTTTAGCGATTTGTATATGTCATATATGTCGTGTGCCCTAAGGGGTTTTTGTGTATTGGTTGTTTCGTCGTAAGTCGGACCGGTCTGCAGTCAGGTATGGTTTATTATATTTTATTGTTATGGTTTTCTTAGTGTCTATATATATTTTGAGGCCTGAGGCTCATATAAACTGCGTGGTTGTGATATATATGTTGTGTGCATGTGTAAATTGTCCGTCGGACAGAGGAGGTGCTGTCCGATTTTCTATTGGATCAGCGGCTCCTAAGTCTCGGGGCGTGACATCAACTACTTGGGTTGGCTCAATTATTGGTTCAATTGATTAAGTAGTTGGTTCAATAGTTAGTTCATTTAGAGGATCAACTAGTGGTTCAATAATTTGTTCATTACCTTCATGATCAATATTTGAAGGATTTGGTTCTGGATTATTAGATTTTGAATTATTTTTCTCATCAAATATTAGATTTGTTGTTTCTTTAATTTTGTTAGTTTGTTTATTGTAGACCCTATAGGCCCTACTTGTTGTTGAATATCCTAAGAAGACCCCTGGGGTTGACTTAGACTGAAATTTACTTAGGTAGTCCTTGGTGTTTAGGATATGGACTTTGCACCCAAAGACCCTTAGGTAGTGTAGGTTTGGAAGTCTATGGTAGTATAATTCATAGGGAGTTTTATTATGTCGTTTGTTAATTAGGATCCTATTTTGAATATAGCAGGCCGTACTAATTGCTTCTGCCCAAAATTGGTTAGCTAGGTTGAATTCATTGAGTATAGTCCTAGCGGCTTCCTGTAGGGTTCTATTTTTCCGTTCTACTATCCCGTTTTGCTGGGGGGTTCTCGGACACGAAAATTCATGTATATACCCATTTATTCTACAGAATTCCTCGAACCTTTGATTCTCAAACTCTCCCCGTGATCACTCCTAAGTCTTTTGATTTTGGTATCATTTTGATTTTCAATTATCTTACAAAAATCAATAAACAAGTTTAGGGTTTCATCCTTAGTCTTTAGGAACCTAACCCAAGTAAATCTAGAGTAATCATCGATAATTACTAAGTAGTACCGGTTTCCGCTTATGACTTGGCTCCATGTGAATCAAATAGGTCAAGGTGCAAGAGCTCAAGTGTGGTTTGAGTTAGGTCTGATTGAATTTGTTTGTGATTAGACCTGGTTTGTTTACCTTGGTTGCATGATTCATATATCAAGTTTTCATGGTTCTTAATTTTTAGTATTCCTTTAATTAGACAAAGTTGGGTGTTTTTTGAAATTAATCTTAGATTAGTGTGACCTAATCTCCTATGCCAGAGGTTTGATTCTTCTAACTGAGTTAAGAAGTATTTAGGTATTAAGGGTAGGTTTATAGTATACACATTATTTTTCCTAGTGCCCTTAAGCATGACTTCTGAGTCTTGCAAATTTCTTATCAGGCAGTCAGAGTTTGTAAAGGTAACTACATAGCCAGAATCACATAATTGACTTATACTAAGCAAGTTAAATTTAAAGTTCTCAACCAAGAGTACCTTTTTAATTACAAAATCAGATTTGAGTTCAATGTTACCTGACCTAATGACTTTGAGTGTAGCATTATTGTCAAATGTTACTGAGCCTAGGTTCTTGAACTTGAGTTTGGTGAATTTCAATTTTTCTCCAATCATGTGTCTGGAGCATCCGCTATGTAACATCCATTGGTCCAAATCATTGTGTTCCTACACATAAAAAATTTGTTGATTTGGATCCAATTAGAATTAAGGATAGTTTAAATTGATTTTCACACCCTAGTCTGTCTCACCTAATCTATAGTTATCAATCAAGTTAACCTTATGGGGTTTGTGAGACTGGTTTTAATAGAAGTAGAGATTTTATTTTTAAAAAAATATGATTAATTTTGAAAAGTTAAATTAATTTTTTTAAAAAAACAATTAATTATGCTTTAAATTTATTTTTTTTTAAAAATGGTTGAATCTAAGATTAATTGAAATCTGTGTTAGATTCAAATCTGACAATAGTAAAATGAATTTGGTTTTCAATAATCGGCTTCCAGGTCTTGGCGAGGTACTAGGCCTTCTTTGGCCGTAGCCTTATTGGATCATCAACCCTTTCCTTGACAAAGTCTTTTATTGAAAGTCCATCTTCAAGTTACTCCTTGAAAGATTTTGGTCTAACTAGTTTGGGTCTTGGATCTAGCTTCAGCTAGTTCTGCCAAAATGGCTTCCCTAACGTACTATCATCTCACCTCCACCCAATACTATGTTGTTCAAATTTCAGTTAACCGTTTTAGTCCTTAATCTAACCAGTCCTAGGTCTAAGCATGGTAATTTGCAGAAAATAAATAAACAAGCAATCATGCAATTTTAAAATGAGAAAATAATTTATCTAACTATAAAGATTGTTTTTAAGTTGGCTCCCCCTGAACTAAAGCCACGGTAATGATTAGGCAAGATAAGAATCTTATCCTTGGGGATCCAATACTGGTTTGGTCCATCTTGGTTGTTCAGGCAAAGTTTGGGTACCCATATCTGAACTTTGGGTCTAGATTGGTTCAATACAGCATAGTATGACCTTTGTCTAGACTTGGTTCGATACCCTAACCCGGATCGATTTAGAACGGACTTCTGTTTTCCAAGGATCATGTCAAAACCCTTGGAACCCGAAGTGAATCGTTCCAAAGCTGCTCTAAGGTCCTTGACTTGAGTTTTCAAGGAGGAGTTCTCTTTCTCAAGCTTTTCAACTTGAGTAGAGGTTACTTCTTGAACCTTCTCAGTCAAAGATTTAGAGTCAGCTCCCTCTTTCAGGAGTTTTACTTCCTGTCGGAGGGGCTCGACTCGGATTTTGGCTTTTGCCAAGTTACTAGATAGGTAAGTAATTAATTCTGCTAATTCAACTTTGGAATAACCACTTACAGTTATTTCGCCGTCCTCCGAAATTGTGAGCTTTCCATCGTCCGGCTCTGATTCTGATCCGGTGTCGATGTCTTCCGAAGCAGTCAAGGCGAGCAGGTTCGATTGTGGGGCCTCTTCTTCTTCTTCGGAGGAAGACTCGTCCCACGTGGCTTGAAGAGCCTTCTTCCTTCTTGTCTTCTTGGCTTCTTTCAGATTAGGGCACTCCGATTTGTAGTGTTCCTTCTTGTTGCATTCGTAGCATGTTACATTTGATTTGGTTTTAGATGTTGATGGTTCAGCTGGATCTTCCTTCATTCGGCTGGCTTTTCTTTTGTTGGTTTGATGCTTCAACTCCTTGTAGTAGTCCCAGGCTACCCGAACCAGCTTGGGTCGATCTCCTTCGCTGTCTTCTAAGTCTGAGTCTGAGTCAGACTCGGGTGCAGGTTGAGGCTTTTTCTTGGCCATCTTTCCTTGGGTTTTTCCTGCAAGAAAAGCAATACCTTTCTCGGATAAAGTGCAGTTAGTCTGCTCATGTAATTCTAGTTCAGAAAATAATTCGTCTAATTTAATTTTGGAAAGGTCCCTAGAAACTTTGTACGCATCTACCATAGATACCCACAAAGTATTTCTCGGGAAAGCGTTTAGAGTATACCTGATAAGGTCACGGTTTTCTACCTTGTGACCAATTATGTGCAGACCATTCATCAGCTCCTCGATCCTGGCGAGGAGCTGGGCTGCTGACTCGCCTTCGTTCATTTTGATTGTGTACAATTTGTTCAGCAGTAGGTTCCTTTTGCTGATTCTGGTGTCGGAGGTACCTTCGTGCAATTCAATCAACTTACCCCAGAGTTCCTTCGCACTGTTGAAGGGTCCCACCCGGTTCAGCTCTTCTTTGGTTAGTCCGCATTGGAGTGTCTGGGTCGCCTTTGCATCAGCCTCGATCTTCTTCTTCAGCGAGGCATCCCATTCTGTGTAATGCTGTGCCACTCCTTCAGCATTCTTGGGGATTTCCAAACCAGATTGGATTATGATCCACATACCCACCTGAGTTTTCAGGTGGACTTCCATCCGACTCTTCCAGTAGGAGAAGTCTTCTCCACTGAAGAGTGGTGGTCTGGCTGTGCTGAAACCTTCTTGCATGGCTATTTAAAATTTCTGAAATGAAAAACAAATAGAGAAATTCTGTCCCAAGACTTGGTCTTGGATTAGTAGTGCAAGAGTAATATAATAAAAAAAATGATCGAGCGGTGTTGCACCAACCTCGATTAACGAGAAAAATTCGAAAGAAAAAGAAATTAAAATTTTCATAAAATCCGATTTTTTTTTCAAATTGATGGTTGCACCAAATTTGAACCACACGCTCTGATACCACTTGTTGGATCGAAAAAATGATAGAGGGCGGGGGTGAATATCGTTAAAACTTTTCGGATAAATTAAAGAGCAAGTATGCAGCGGAAATAATTGAATGCACGCAAGAACACAAGGATTTTTACTTGGTTCGGAGTCGCGGTCGGCTCCTACTCCAAGGCCCACGGTCCTTGACCGTTTACTTTGGGCAATAATATAATCGTGCAAAATAGGTTTACAAGTTGAGTACAGGAATATTGCAGGAAATAAAACTAGTTACACTTTTTGTTACCGACGCCCGATGTGGATCGTATTTCGGAGCAGAGGGTCGTCGGCAGCGCTGGAATCTTGAAGTCGGAGTTTGCCAGGGCGTAGCGCTTGAACGAAAAGTTTTAGAGCGTCAGAAAACTGTGTTGTTGAAGCCTTGGAGTTGAGCCCCTTTTATAGTCCTCTATCGGGCGCCTGATGGGTTGGGGGCGCCTGACACGTGCCCTTCGATTCGGGAATCCTTATCTGCAGGCTTTTCAGCGCTTATCCTCCCCACTTGGGCACCTGAGCTGATGGGGGCGCCCGTGACCTCATGGGCGCCTAATCTGGCTTGGTTTAGAGGCTTCGCAGTTATGTTTTTGGTTTTGCCTTCACTCTTGGGCGCCCGTATCCTTACAGGCGCCTGAGCCCATTCAGGAGTCTGACTCCATTCGGGCGCCTAGGCCTAGTGAAGAACCTTCACTTGCAGACGATCAGTCCTTCGACCCTGCAACTAAGGTTAGTCCCAAAAACATAATAAGCAATAATTACAGTCGTAGATATCTTGGTTCTGACTTCGGGTCTCCCAAATGGAACCCTAGGTCGAGCCGACGCCTACTGTTCCCTCGACGGGGAACGCGTCCTCACCTACACCTCTCAGGAGAGTTTACCTTTTGCCAACCGGCTCCTCTGGTTGGACTTTTGCCCGATCCACCTGACTAGGTCCCAACTTCTGGTCAGGTCTTCGGTGCCCAGCCCCTTGCCAGGACTTCGTGCCTAGTCCTCTACCAGGACTTCTTTGCCTGACTTCCAGTCAGGTCTTCTTGCCCAGTCCTTGACCAGAACTTCTTTGCCCAACCCTTTGCCAGGACTTCTTGCCTAGTGTACCTAGGACTTCTTCCTGCACACTCAGTGAATAGAATTAGAACACAATAACATCTTAACTTCTGAACCCTTTACCATTATCAAAACCCAGGTTTGACTTAGGTGCTGCCTGCACCAACAGATGGAGACGAGGTGGCGACACGACGGGAAGCGTATTGGAGAACAAAAGCCATAATAGTTGGAAATTTAGTTTTTCATATTTATTGCTTGATTGTTTGATATGCATGTTTTGCTTGCATGTAAAATTCCTCAATTTTAAATTACTAAGTGGGAGAGGGAATCTTTGAGTCCCATAGCCTGCATAACTAATTTTATAAGTGATGCGAACAAACTTGCACATTAGCTCTGAGTGCCTTCCTCCATATCGGATGAGTTTGTTTTTCGGATCACTATATCAAATATGATTTTAGGAAATTATTTAGGAGCATGTGATCTTCCCCATCGAAGGGACATAATCCTAGATAATTACCTTAGTATCAAGTAATAGTGTACACTTAGATGCAAATAATAGTATCCTCCCCATCGAAGTCACTGCTATTATTTGTATGGCCGAAGATAAACCAATTATTAATTTTATTTGTCAAAAAGTAAGGTTGACAAGATAATAAAATTAATTGGTAAAATCTCCTCTTACAAATGTTTGAATTTGTATACGTCCACACTATCGTGGCATACAAAATTCACGGTGATTTGAGGTGTTGGTGGTTTTAAAATTTTATTGTTTGAGGAATCAATATTATTTTAAAAACTAATGTTTTGATCATTGTGATTCTCAAGATTTTTCAAAATGTCTTTCAACCCACTTGTTGTTATTTTAAAAGAAAATAAACTTATTGGTCCGAACTATATTGATTGAAAAAGAAATCTGGATATTGTCTTAACTACTGAGAAGTACAAATTTATACTTTTTGAGATATGTGTTGGTGCAAGATGCATCAATGATGTCCTTCTCTAAATGTTTCGATGTTTAACAATATACTTAAGTTAGTAACAATATGTGTTAGACAAGGTAAAGGTTAGTCAAAGTGATCAAGGGTTAAACCAAAAAGGACCTGATGTTTGGTAACCCAGGATTGATCAGGTTGACAAAGTTTTAGGAAAATAGGATCTGATGTTTGGCAGAGTCAACCAGGACCCAGGGTTGGTTAAGGTAACCAAGGGTTAGCTAAACAGGACTTGATATTTGGCAGGATGATCAAAACTAGATTAAATCTGGTTAATATACTGAGGGTTGATTAGTTAGCTAAACATGATCTGATGTTTAGGAGAAAACCCAGGGTTGGTCAGTTAGACCAAGGAGTAAGCCAAACATGACTTGATGTTTGGCAGGAGAGAAGTCTAGTCAGGATTAATATGACTAGAAAAAGAAATCCTTATCAAGGTAAAGAAAAGTCCTAGTTAACCTCGGAAATAAGTCATAGTTTGAGGAATTGGGCAGTAAGTCCTGGCTGAGGGCTGGGCACCTAAGACCTGACTGAGGGTTGGGCACGAAGTCCTAGTTCATGGAATTGGGCAATAAGTCCTGGCCGACGGCTGGGCACCTAAGACCTGACTGAGGGTTAGGCACGAAGTCCTGGTTCGTGGAATTGGGCAATAAGTCCTGGTCGTGGACTGGGCATGAAGACCTAACCGAGGGTTGGGCAATAAGTCCTGGTCATAGACTGGGCACCGATGTCATGATCTGGAAGATTAGGCAAAAGTCCAACCGAAGGAGCTGGTTGGCAAACTTCTCTTGAGATGAGTAGGCGAGGGCGCGTTCCTTGGGAAGGAAACACTAGGCGTCGGTTCGACCTAGGGTTTCGTGGGAAATCCAAAGTCAGAACCAATCATTATAGCTAAGATTATTTGCATATCTGTCTTGTCCTTGATTGTATTGCAGGTACCGGGAGTTCGAGGCAAGATAGAAGAGCAAACAAAGGAGAAAACTCTACTTGGAAGGTCATCCAGGGTGCCTGTATCAATATAGGCGCCCCATACCTTAAGGGTGCCTCAGCTTGGGTAGGTGTTAGTGATATGAGAGAAGTGTCCTAAGGCAATCACCTTATGATTGTAAACATTTATTTTAATAAATGATAATTTACTATTTGAGTATACATGTTTGTGTATTTGATTGGGATCTTAAACTCATCTACTGAATTTCCGCAATACAATTCACAGCATAAGAGAATTTGTGATGTGATCACAACTGGTGATTATCTCTAAATGTGCAATTGTGAAGTATTGAAAATATCCTTAGTCGATGAATTGATAAATACGGACACTATCAATTCTGTTGAGACTAGCATGGGTTATTCTCTAATCAGCTGATTCTCACTGGCTGGTGACATTGGGATGTCCGGAGATAAACATGGATGCTAGTTAAGGGAACTAGTTTATTGGAGTGACTAGCTGTAAAACTTCATATGGTAATCTATATAGATATGTCGATGAAGTTCTTACTGCGGCTTAAGTGTGATGTTCCTTTGACTTGCGGTGTTCAAGTCATCTTGGTCATGGAGACTTATACTTTGACATCTTAAGCAAGCATCTCCTAGGAGGTGTGGACCCAGGATGATTGGGTATAAGCCGAAGTGCCCGAAGATGTTTGAGCAGCCTACAAAGGATTCACCACTCCTTGCGAGGAGATGTATACCCAGGCCTATCGTCGGATTGTTACTCAAAGCCTCTGGCCAGAGCATATCATGATTAGAGTGCGAGTCTCTTAAATACATGAGAGTAATTAGAAATCCAAAGGACGAGAAAGACATTACTTGGGCTAGGTGTGACGTAGTCAGCCTAGTGGGGACTGACACAAATAGACCGTGTGCTGAACCAAGTGGGTATAAGATGGTGAAGGGAATGGGGCACGATTCATTAGAGCTGCTGAAGGGTTTCAGAATTACTTCTGAGGTCAACCGTTGATCTTTCGATTAATTGGGGGTCATGATGTACTACTAGGTGCCACTCATGATCGTTCTATAATTGATTGATTATAGACGGCCAATATAAATCGAAAGCCTATTTAGTCACACACACTACGAGTAATCCGAGGGATTTAAAACGAGTTGAAAATTAGATTTTCCGATCAAGAGAAATAAGACGAATCTGAGTTAATCAGAGGCGCAACGGAAACTTAAAATGGGTAAGTCTTTTGAAGGCTTATTGGGCAAATTAAATGAGTTTAATTCGCGACGGTTCGGCTCAGTTTGGCCGGCCAAAGAGGGTGCCAACCCTCTTTGGTTTGGCCAACCATTAAAAGGAGGATAAACCAATTTATTTGGTTTAATTAATAAAATAAATCAAGCACGATTTGTTTTATAAATTATGGATAAATAAATTTGTGTAAAGAAATTTATATAAATAAATTTATAGAAATGTATTCTTTTATGGAAATTAAAATGATCCATGAAATGGTTTATTTTAATTTTATAAAATCAATTATGAATTGATTTTTCCATAATAAGAAAGTTTATAAATTTCTTATAAAAATTTATTCCATAATAAAAGGAGAGAAGGTATTTGTTTTATTATAAAGTTAGTTATAATAAAACTTGACTTAAACGGAATAATTAATAAGAGAATTTATAGGATAAATTTCTTATGAAAATTCCGTTAAGAGGGAGACTTGGCAAGGGAGAGGTTACTATATAAAGGAACCAAGGCTAGGCTTTAATTCCTTAATCAATAAAGTAATCAAGAGATTAATTCTCTCCCTCTCTCTCTCTTATTCTCTTCTCCTTCTCCTTCCCTCCTAGGGCCGGCGCCCCTTGCCACTCTTAGGGCCGGCGCCCCTTGTCCAACCTAGGGCCGGCGCAACCTCACCCTTCCAAGGGTTGGCGTGAGCAAGGATCACCAAGAAGGAGCCAAACAAGAAGAAGAAGAAGCGGATCGCAACTCCTCTCTTCCTGGAATTTGGATTCCGTTTCTTGTTGGATAGTTTCCATTCTTTTCTCTTGTTCTTCTAGTTGTGCCTTTAGAGAATCTAGTAGTTCTCGTCAGCACAAAAACTCGTGACTTTGCGAAGTCATCCTGAAGAGAACTTGGCGTGGACGCGAATAGAGGCGGAGCTTCCAAGGGACGCTACGGTTGGATCTCGTCCCTTACTTCGAGTTACGCGAGGTATTGAAGTAAATTAGTTTACTTTTCCGCAAAGTTTTAATTTATGATTATGTCCACACATCATAAGGTTGCATGCTAGATACGAGGTTAAAATAATTTAAGAAATTATTTTATGTTAATTCTTCCGCTGCACGTAAAAATTTAAAATTCTACGAACTCGTATCCTTGTCAACATGCACCCGGTCCCAACAGTGGTATCAGAGCCGGTTAGTGTTCGACATAATCATATAATTGTTTTGCGGAAAACTTTGTCATAATCTCAATTTTGGAAAAATTTTCAATTATAGAAACTTTCCAATTATTATAAATTTTAGATTTAGGAATTTCAAAGTTTGGAAATCCTCATGAAATTTTGCAAACGTTTGAAATATCCTAGTTTCTGAAATTTTATGATAATTGTGAAAACTTCCCATCTTTGGAAACTTTCCAATTTTGGAATTTTTCTATTTTAGAAATTTTCCAATATTGGAAATATGTAAGTTTTCTTTGTACCAAAAACTTACAATTGTTCTGAAAACCTATTATGAAATCTCGCAATTTTGGGCACTTTCTTTCAAGAAAGTCTAGACAAATTTATGGACAATTAATTGACAATTAAATTTGAATTGGTTTTTAAATTGTCAATAAAATTCTTTATTTTGGATTGAGCTTCGGGGAGCCGTCCAATTTAAAGTTAGTTGTTGTAATTTAATTTCCCAATTTTAAATAAAATTGTCACGTTTAATTTGGTTGCGCTTCCGAAGCGGACCAAATTGGATTTACGACAAATTACTTTTCTTTGGGTATCTGAGCCTCGGGGAGCCACCCTTAGAAAACGATTTATTGTAATTAATTAAATCCATAAATAAAATATGATTTAAGAGGTGATGCTCTTACATATTGTTGTCTCCAAAATTAATTAGGAAAATGGTTTCCTATAGAGTTTCTTAAATGAGATTTTCATGAAAATAATATGTGGTTGAATTAAGGGAATTCTCTCTTAATTTAATAAGATTTGATTTAGAGAAATCAAAGTCTTAAACATATTATTTCCGAAATTGATTATGACAATTTAGGAAATTGTTTCCCAAAACAATTCCTTAAATAAAGTATGAAATTAGAATTAGGAAATCCGGTTCCTAATTCAATTAATGAGACTTGATAACTTAAGTCACATAAATACTTTATTAAGGAAATCGTTAGTCATGACATGATAATATGTCATGAATGTGCTTAGAAAAGAAAGGATGAGACCCAAAACCCCTTACAAAATATTAAGGCCAACACCTTCCATTAATATGGTTAGAATCGGAGTTTTGTTTCTCGTTTGGGTTGATGGACACATCCATGCCCAGCTTGAACCTCAACATGTTCAAACCATGGAATTAGTTTATGAATAATATAGTTGGAGTCAGAGGTCAATCCTTAGTTTTGGTTGTTGGACACATCCAAGCCTGACTAAACGGTTGAATGAGCTCCAACCATATTAAAACTATTTCTTGATTAATGGGTCAGCCTTAAGCTTGGAACATCGATTTGTTGTGCCACAGCCAAGGTCGATGTAAAGAGAGGTGCAGTTGGGTGCTATGTATAATGATGCATACTTGTTAATGAGTTAACAACCCAATGATTTATGCAAACATTCAATTAGTTGATAGCATAAAGTGATAGTTACATATATGTGATATGTAATCGGTATAATTACGTACCTTCATAGCTAAGAAAAACTTGATGGCCACAGCCATGGTGGTTCTTATCTATGGTTGGATATCAACCTATTTGGAGATGTTCCTACGATCTCCCGAATTG
>JAGFNQ010006863.1:0-41733 GCA_024364735.1 Boesenbergia rotunda | reverse complement strand
CCTATCAGAAACATGTGACCGATTCTGAACTTGCGAGTTGCATCATGCTAGCCTCTATGGTACCTGAGTTGCAAAAGCAGCATGAGCATATGGATGCTTATACCATCATCTTCCATCTTCATGAGTTGTTTGAAGAGCAGGCGAGATCCGAAAGGTTCGAAGTCTCCAGACTCCTCTTCACCACTAAGATGCAGGAAGGCACTTCTGCCTCGCAGTTTGTGTTAAAGATGTTGGGGTACATTGAGCGACTAAGCACACTCAGGTTTTGCAATGGATCATGAACTAAGTATTGACTTAATTCTGGAATTGTTTGCCCAAAAGTTATTCACAATTTGTGATGAAACTATCGGGATGAACAAGTGGAAAACTACCATTCCTGAGTTGCTAACCTGCTGAAGACTGTAGAGCCTTCTGTAAAGCCGGATCAAAAGACGGTACTGTTAGTTGGTTCCTCAAATAAAGGTTCTAAGAGGAAGGCCAAAGAACAGAATAAAGGAAAGAAGAAAAAGGCCAAAAAGACTGAAAAGAACCAAAAGGAACTTGCCATCATTGTGGCAAGGAGGGTCACTGGCGAAGAAACTGCAATGTTTATCTTGAGTCCTTGAAGAATAAGGCAATCCGATGCCCCATCCTCTTCAGGTATCTTCCGTTATTGAATGTCACTCTATTTCCTCTAAATACCTGGGTACTTGATACTGGGTGTAGCTCACATATATGTAATGACATACAGGGGCTAAGGAATAGAAGAAGACTCGTCAAAGGAGAAGCGAATTTGCGAGTTGAAAATGGAGCAAAGATTGCTGCTGTTGCCATCGGAACATATTTGCTAAAGCTCGCCACTGGACGTGTCTTAGAATTGGATAATTGTTATTTCGTTCCTTCGTTAATAAAGAACATTGTATCTATTTCATGTTTGAATGAAAAGGGTAATCATTTAACTTTTAGTAACAATTGTTGTTACATAACTTTAAATGGTGTTCTTTATGGGAATGGAACTTTATGCAATGGTATCTACACGTTAGATTTATCCAGTGACGTTTTCAATATCGAAGTTAGCAACAAATGTGCTCGAATAGATAATCGAATAGACTCCTACACTTGGCATTGCCGTCTTGGCCATGTAAGTAAGAAACACATGACCAAATTACATCGATGTGGAATTTTGGATTCATTTGAACCCGGTTCATTTGATACATGCGAATCGTGCTTAAAAGGCAAGATGACCAAATTACCCTTTTCCGGAAAAGGTAATCCAGTGGGAGAATTGCTTGGTCTAATACATACTGATGTATGTGGACCAATGTCAACTCTTGCACAAGGAGGCTACAGCTACTTCATCACCTTTATCGATGATCACTCACGAATCGGGTATGTGTTCTTGATGAAACACAAATCTGAAGCTTTTGAGAAATTCAAAGAGTTCAGAAATGAAGTAGAGAAACAGCTTGGCAAAAGTATTAAGATACTTCGATCCGATCTGGGTGGTGAATACTTAAGTCAAGAGTTTCAAGATTATCTTAGGGACAATGGGATATTGTCCCAATGGACTCCACCGTATACACCACAGCATAATAGTATATCTGAGAGGCGTAACCTAACCTTGATGAACATGGTTAGGTCGATGATGAATCATGCAACTCTTCCAAAATCCTTTTGGGGCTATGCACTTAAGACAGCTATTTACTTGCTAAACAGAGTCCCGACCAAGGTAGTCTCTACTACTCCATATGAGACATGGAATAGTAAGAAACCCCACTTAACTCACCTTAAGATATGGGGTTGTCCCGCTTATGTGAAGCGGACTGTATCAAACAAATTGGATGTTAAGTCTGAAAAATGTCTATTTATTGGATACCCTAAGCAAACGAAGGGTTACCAATTCTATCATCCCTTGGAACAAAAGGTGTTTGTTTCAAGGCATGCTGTATTTCTAGAAAAAGAATTTCTTTTAGAAGAAAACAGTGGGAGTGGCATTGAACTTGATGAAGTTCAAGAAACTCCAATAGACATTACAGAGACACCTAGTCTAGACCCACAACCAATAACTCATAATAATGAGCTATCAGTTGAACTTAAAACAACACCACCTCTTCGTAGGTCTGATAGGACACACAATATTCCAGAGAGATACGGATTTCTCATAAGTGAATCGAACGACGTGTTACTCATAAGCGATGACGAACCTATCAGTTATGAAGATGTTCTGAAATGTTCAGAAACGGACAAATGGCTTGAAGCCATGAAGTCGGAAATGGATTCCATGTACGAAAATCAAGTATGGGACTTGGTTAACCCACCTGAAGGGATTAAAACTATAGGGTGCAAGTGGGTTTTCAAGAAGAAAACCGACATGGAAGGTAATGTTGTTACCTTTAAGGCTAGATTAGTGGCAAAAGGATATCGTCAAAAACAAGGAATTGATTATGACGAAACCTATTCGCCAGTAGCTATGCTTAAATCCATTCGGATGCTCCTAGCCATAGCAGCTCATTATGATTATGAGATATGGCAAATGGATGTGGAAACAACTTTCCTTAATGGAAACCTGCTTGAGAATGTATACATGATACAACCTGAAGGTTTCACATCGGTTGATAAAATCAAAATATGCAAGCTTCGACGATCCATATATGGACTGAAGCAAGCATCCAGGAGCTGGAACATCCGTTTTGATGAGACAATCAAAGAGTTTGATTTCTCACAAAATCCTGACGAACCTTGTGTGTACAAGAAGGTTAGTGAGAGTGCAGTCGTATTCCTATTATTATATGTCGATGACATTTTACTTATAGGAAACGATATATCAGTTTTACAGACAATTAAAATTTGGTTGTCCAAAACTTTCTCCATGAAAGACCTGGGAGAAGCAACCTATATCCTTGGGATTAGAATCTATAGTGATAGATCAAAACGGTTGCTTGGTCTTTCGCAGTCTACGTATATAGACCGAGTGCTAAAAAGGTTTAGCATGTCGGAATACAAGAAAGGTTACCTTCCCATCAGGCATGGGATCAACCTTTCAAAGTCTATGTGTCCGCGCACAGAAGACGAGAGGATTTGAATGAATAAGATTCCTTATGCATCCGCGATAGGATCTATCATGTATGCTATGTTATGTACAAGGCACAATGTATCGTATGCTTTGAGCATCACAAGGAGATACCAGTCGGATCCAGGAATGGATCATTGGGCGGCTGTCAAGACAATCCTTAAGTACTTAAGAAGAACTAAGGGTGTGTTCCTAATATATGGAGAAGGAGATATGGTAATACATGGGTATACAGATGCCAGTTTCCAGACAGATAAGGATGACTCCAAATCTCTGTCTGGATACGTATTTACTTTGAATGGAGGCGCAATAAGTTGGAAGAGTTCCAAACAAGACACCGTAGCGGATTTTACCACGGAAGCGGAATATATCGCAGCATCGGAAGCAGCAAAGGAAGCAGTCTGGATCAAGAAGTTCGTCTCCGAACTTGGTGTGGTTCCAACCATTGATGAAGCAGTGCCGGTTTACTGCGACAACAATGGAGCTATTGCACAAGCAAAGGAACCAAGGTCTCATCAGCGATCCAAACACGTGCTTCGCCGCTATCATCTGATCAAAGAGATTATAAGTAGGAATGATATACAAATTGATAAAATTCCCACTGAAAGGAATTTAGCGGATCCTTTAACTAAGGTCTTGCCTCAAAACAAGTTTGAGAGTCATGTTTGAGCCTGTGGTATTGGATACCGTAGCGATTGGCACTAGGCCAAGTGCGAGTTTGTTAGTGATATGAGAGAAGTGTCCTAAGGCAATCGCCTTATGATTGTAACATTTATTTTAATAAATGATAATTCACTATTTGAGTATACATGTTTGTGTATTTGATTGGGATCTTAAACTCATCTACTGAATGTTCGCAATACAATTCACAGCATAAGAGAATTTGTGACGGGATCACAACTAGTGATTATCTTTAAATGTGCAATTGTGAAGTATTGAAAATATCCCTAGTCGATGAATTGATAAATACGGACACTATCAATTCTGTTGAGACTAGCATGGGTTATTCTCTAATCAGCTGATTCTCACTGGCTGGTGACATTGGGATGTCCGGAGATAAACATGGATGCTAGTTAAGGGAACTAGTTCATTGGAGTGACTAGCTGTAAAACTTCATATGGTAATCTATATAGATATGTCGATGAAGTTCTTACTGCGACTTAAGTGCGATGTTCCTTTGACTTGCGGTGTTCAAGTCATCTTGGTCATGGAGACTTATACTTTGACATCTTAAGCAAGCATCTCCTAGGAGGTGTGGACCCAAGATGATTGGGTATAAGCCGAAGTGCCCGAAGATGTTTGAGCAGCCTACAAAGGATTCACCACTCCTTGCAAGGAGATGTATACCCAGGCCTATCGTCGGATTGTTACTCAAAGCCTCTGGCCAGAGCATATCATGTTTGGAGTGCGAGTCTCTTAAATACATGAGAGTAATTAGAAATCCAAAGGACGAGAAAGACATTACTTGGGCTAGGTGTGATGTAGTCAGCCTAGTGGGGACTGACACAAATAGACCGTGTCCTGAACCAAGTGGGTATAAGATGGTGAAGGGAATGGGGCACAATTCATTAGAGCTGCTGAAGGGTTTCAGAATTACTTCTGAGGTCAACCGTTGATCTTTCGATTAATTGGGGGTCATGATGTACTACTAGGTGTCACTCATGATCGTTCTATAATTGATTGATTATAGACAGCCAACATAAATCGAAAGCCTATTTAGTCACACGCACTACGAGTAATCCGAGGGATTTAAAACGAGTTGAAAATTGAATTTTCCAATCAAGAGAAATAAGACGAATCTGAGTTAATCAGAGGCGCAACGGAAACTTAAAATGGGTAAGTCTTTTGAAGGCTTATTGGGCGAATTAAATGAGTTTAATTCGCGACGGTTCGGCTCGGTTTGGCCGGCCAAAGAGGGTGCCAACCCTCTTTGGTTTGGCCGGCCATTAAAAGGAGGATAAACCAATTTATTTGGTTTAATTAATAAAATAAATCAAGCACTATTTGTTTTATAAATTATGGATAAATAAATTTGTGTAAAGAAATTTATATAAATAAATTTATAGAAATTTATTCTTTTATGGAAATTAAAATGATCCATGGAATGGTTTATTTTAATTTTATAAAATCAATTATGAATTGATTTTTCCATAATAAGAAAGTTTATAAATTTCTTATAAAAATTTATTCCATAATAAAAGGAGAGAAGGTATTTGTTTTATTATAAAGTTAGTTATAATAAAACTTGGCTTAAACGGAATAATTAATAAGAGAATTTATAGGATAAATTTCTTATGAAAATTCCGTTAAGAGGGAGACTTGGCAAGGGAGAGTTTACTATATAAAGGAACCAAGGCTAGACTTTAATTCCTTAATCAATAGAGTAATCAAGAGATTAATTCTCTCCCTCTCTCTCTCTCTTATTCTCTTCTCCTTCTCCTTCCCTCCTAGGGCCGGCGCCCCTTGCCACTCTTAGGGCCGGCGCCCCTTGTCTAACCTAGGGCCGGCGCAACCTCACCCTTCCAAGGGTTGGCGTGAGCAAGGATCACCAAGAAGGAGCCAAACAAGAAGAAGAAGAAGCCGATCGCAACTCCTCTCTTCCCGGAATTTGGATTCCGTTTCTTGTTTGATAGTTTCCATTCTTTTCTCTTGTTCTTCTAGTTGTGCCTTTAGAGAATCTAGTAGTTCTCGTCGGCACAAAAACTCGTGACTTTGCGAAGTCATCCCGAAGAGAACTCGGCGTGGACGCGAATAGAGGCGGAGCTTCCAAGGGACGCTATGGTTGGATCTCGTCCCTTACTTCGAGTTACCCGAGGTATTGATGTAAATTAGTTTACTTTTCCACAAAGTTTTAATTTATGATCATGTCCACACATCATAAGGTTGCATGCTAGATACGAGGTTAAAATAATTTAAGAAATTATTTTATGTTAATTCTTCCGCTGCACGTAAAAATTTAAAATTTTACGAACCCGTATCCTTGTCAACATGCACCCGGTCCCAACAGTAGGCCCATCCCAAGCGCCTGTTAACACATGCACCGGAGTGCTCCCAGGCGCCTAGGAAGGTCCCAGGCGGCTGGGAAGGGGATTTCTATCCCTACCGCGAGTTCGGTGTGAAGATGAAGTTTGACTAACGCGTGGCAAGCGCCCTACAACCTTACAGGTGCCTTGGACATGGCTATATAAAGGGGTTCGCCCCCTCAACATAGAACAACATCTGCTACAACATTCTAAGCATTCTGAGCCAAGAAAATGTGCTACAGATGAAGCTCTGTGACCAAGGAGGCTCTAGGAGGAAGTGCGTTGCACTTCAGACTTCCAGATCGGCCGGGTCTTCGACTTTTGTTTAGTTTGCTTTTCATTTTTAAGTTAAAGTTATTTACTATTGTTTTGCTTGTAACTCTGAACTATAAGATGGGTTTCTCCGCCTCCAGAAAGTCCGGAAAGGAGACCACTAGTGGACGGGCGCTACCCATGATTAGGCTTTGGATGTACTAACCTTGGGGGTTGGGAACCAAGTAAATCATGCGTATACGAGTCTAGTCTATTTTCATTTGTTTTATTATTTCTGTTGCTACTAACTCTATGATTAGAACAAATGAATGAACGTCAAAGTTTCCAACAAGTTTTACAAAAAGATTTTTTGAGTCAATATTCACCCTCCCCCTCTATCGATGGCAACAGTACTACGTGTGCTATCTGAGCCTGGTTGCTCTTCACCGGACTAACAGCCGATGGAGCAAAGACGCTAGGAGTTGAGGGGGAGTAAGGGTGAATCAGGTATTTTTCAATTATGTCTGTATTTAAATTTCATATAATTTGGTTCAAGTGCAGAGGGAGAGAACACTATAAATGTAACGCCCGCCTTTTTTCCCACACCTTATGGTGTGGCGAGGAAGGCGTCGTTACGCTTAACATACATGGACTTAGAGAACATCTTAATGCAGCGGAATAAATTTTTTTTCTACACATACTTTTAATCATGCAGCTAACTCGTGAAACATTTATACATGTCTAAACTTGTCATTCATGAATCTAGTGTCATTGAACATAGCATATTATCAACATGCATGGCATCATGATATAATCATTCCATAGCCTATTCATAGTCATCATAAGTAGCACGTAACTTATCCGTAAACATCATAAGTCTTAAGTCATTCATTAGCATACCCATCATAAACATAGCATAAAATCTAAGAAAGCATTTCAAAACCCAAGACATGCGATACGTGTAAATATAAGAATTCTTGGCCATGTCACTGCCACACACACACATGCTCTTGCCTCTCCTGCTGCTTTCCTTAGTAACCTCGTGCTTGATCTGCGGTACGAAGAAAATAAGACTATAAGCACACAGGCTTAGTAAGACCCTTTCCTACTCACTAAAACCACATGTCACTTAACATAAACATATCAAGTATCTGACATAACATAAATATAAAACATAAGCATAGTCATAGCATAAATCATAAGCAGATGATAACTAACATAGCATGATTCTTAACATAACCATAAATCTACAACATACTTAGCATGACATAACTCTTAACATACATCAACGTAATACATACTTATCATAACATAATTCTTAGCATACATGAACATAAGACATACTTATACATGGCATAATTCTTAGCCTACATGAACATAAGACATACTTATACATGGCATAAGATATAAGCATAAGCATAAGCATAAGCATAAAACATAAGCATAAAACATACTTACCCTGGCGCGATGCATATCATGGATGTATGCATGAGTCAAATGCATTTACTACATAAGGATGCTTAATTTAAAATCATACTTTTAAATGCTTAGCATAAACATAACATCATTGGGGTCCCCGGCTTGTACCACATACATACATCATAAGCGCGCATCCCTAGTAAATACGAGGTAGCGAGCCCCGACCTACTAGGGTAAGGACAGCATAGTCGGTAGTCCCAGAACTGGGGCGTTCCTAAGGTGCCCATCCCTGTTGCACAGCTTCGGTAGTGCCAGAACCGTGGACAACTTCGGTAGTCCAGAACCGGGGCGTTCTTAAGGTGCCCATCCCTTGGACCCTTACTTCGGTCCAGTACAAGCCCATTTATAAAATAAAATATGCATGCTTCATCATTCATACTTGTCATTTATACTTATCATTCATACTTATTTCATATCATCGTTATGCCTTCATCATTCATACTTATCATTCATACTTAAGGCATAACCATCATCTTCATTCATACTTATCATTCTTTATTCATAAAATAGGACATACATGCATAATCATGTTTCTAGTCATAACCTTATCCTGGTTCATAAAGCTTGCATGGTCATGATACATAATAAACCTGCACTTCATACATGATACATTTCATCTAGCATACATAATCCTAGCATTCATCATAAAACATGGATGGTAAGCTACATATAAACATAACACATACTACTAGGGTTCATGGCATTCATCCTGAAACATGCATATACCTTCATAAACCATAAATTTATTATAAGCATTTATCAACTTACATGCATCATTCTATCTATCATAACATATATCCTACATCAATTACATATATTCATGGAATATGATCTAAATTTTTATGTGTAAAGTTTCACATAAAATCTAACATACAAACTCATGTTATACGACACATAAACTAAGATTTTTGTAACATAAAGATCCTTGCCTCATGCTTAACTACTTACTAGCATCATGGTAACTTAGAACATGCATTTTTGAGACCTTAACCCAAACCAAACCCTAGGTTTGGGTCTTGGCCGAAACTTGAAGAGGGTGTAAATCCATAGAAAATTTTGCCTAGGTCATGATTAACATCCTATACCTTGCATATCATGCCATAAAAACCATTTGAACCCTTGATTGGACTTAACCCTAAGTCCTAGGCTTAAACTAGGAGTTGGCCGAAACCCTAGAAGGGTAACAAGTCCATGGAAAAATTCATATAAATCACCCTACTACCCATAAGATGTCATAAAAAACATACTAATCATGCTTGGAGAAGTTGGAGTTTACCCTAGCCCCTTTTCCTTGATGTGGCCGAAAACCCTAGGGGGGGTTTAGGGTGCTACAAAACTTTCAAAAATCATACTTTTATGTTTAACCTATCATGAATAAACATTTGAAACAAGAAGGAGGTCTTTAACATGATTTTTAGCCCAAAACATGGCTTGGCCGAAATCTTCACAAGTCCTAACTATGGACTTTTCAACATATCAAGCCAATAAGAACTTAGATCATGACAAATATCTTAAAAACTATCATACCACAGGTGAGGGGGTCTTACCTTGGGTTATCTTTGGTTTTTAGACCTTAAAAGAGAAGGAAATTGGAAATCCCTTTGACACTTGAACCCTCCTTGTCCTTGTAACCTTGGAAGAGAACCTAGATCTTCCAAAATAGAACCCTTGGTGGAACTTTTCCTAAGGGGGAGAGCACCTTGAGGTTTCGGCTAGAGCAAGGAGGAAGAAGAAATGAAGAGGAGAAGGGAAATTGTAACTCCCTTACCATCTTTATACCACATTAAAAGGGGCAAGTGAAGAGTCATGGTGTCTCTTCCCTTGATGACTCTTCATTTTTCCCAAGCCTTAACTAAGATCCACTTCATTCCCTCATAGCACTCCCTTGCTAGGTGAATTCGTTAGTGCATGCTTGGTTGTACAAGAGGTCCAAGGTTCAATCCTTGGTGTATGCACTAATTTCCTATTTTATTTTTATTTTATTTCCTATTATTTCGAAATTTCCTTAAAAATTCTCCCATAATTATCTTAATATTTCTCATTAAATCCATTTATTTTTATATTAAATTCTACCTAAAATTCACCAATAATCATGGTACTAGAAAGCCCATGTAAGACCCCTTAGTACTTAATTTCTCAATTTAAATGAGAAAATCATAGATTTCTAGGCTAAGGTCGTACTGATATTTCTAGATCCTTCGAAAAATTATCTAGACATGCTTAATATTTTAAAGAAAATTTTCCGGGTCGTTACAATAAAAACCAGTGTCCTACTAGTAAGGCTCGATCGTCACCATCGGCTGCAAAGGAGGTACCAATACCAAGAGTCCGGAGGGACAAAAGCCATATCAAATATTTCAAATGTCTAAAGTACAGACATTACAAGAACCAGTGTCTGTCCAAGGTACGAAAAGTTACTTTTGGCAATAATTTTTAAATTCCTGCATAGTTTCACAGGCATGCTGATAAGTTTGATAATTTAGATAATTTTTCTAACAAATTAGATCTTTTACATAATCAGCTTAATGTATTATACGATAAATTATCAAACTTAGAAAATAGTAGAATATCAAATATAAATTCTTTAATCTTTGTTATTAATGCCAAAATTTTTGAAATTAATAATAATGTTAAGGATGATAATAATGTCTTAATTAGTAAAAATTTTTCTGATAATCATGATAATTCTGAGGATAAAATTAGTACTGATGATATTAATAATTCCTAAGATAATATTAATGATCTTTCTAACAAATTTGAAAATAATCCTGATAATTTAGAAACCTCTTTAGATAATAATGAATATTTAATTAATAATTTTTTGGATAATCTTGAAGTTAATTATCAAACATTAATTAGTAATACAGAAAACTATTCTACCTATGTTGTAGATAATGAAATTTTAATTAATAACTCTGAAAATGATGATGAAGAATATGATTCTGAAGATGATGAAGAATTCAACAAAATTAAGGATATAATTATCAAGGCTTACAAAAAGTCAAATAAGGCAGAAGTATTAAGTAAATTGAAAGTTTAAAAACAAAAGAAAACATTAAGGAATCAGAATTTTTTGAATTATTAGAAATGATGCAATTAGACCCACAATTACTATTTAACCCAGAAATCTTGAAATCTAATTAATAACTTAAATCCTAATTCTTAATAACTTGAATTCAAATTAAATCTTAATAACCTAAACTCAATGTAAATCTTAATAAGTTAAATTCAAATTAAATCCTAAATTCAAATAACTTAAATTCTTATTAATTCCGAACAAATTAAATTAATGCTTAAACCTTAATTCATAATTAGTTCTTAATAAATTGAACGTTTGTTAATAATCAATAATTTCAACCTTAATTAATAATTAATAATTTCAACCTTAATTATTAATTTCAACCTCAATTAATAATTTCAACCTTAATAATTTTAACTCTAATTAATCCTTAATTATTTCAACTCTAATTAATCCTTAATTATTTTAACTCTAATTAATCCTTAATTAATTCTACTCTAATTAAGTTTTAATTAATTAATTCGTAACAATTTTAATCCTAATTAATTAGTAATAATCAAATCCTAACTAATTTTTAATAATTTCAATCCTTCATCCACGAACTAAATTCTAATTAATTACCTTTAAGTATGAAACCAAATAAAATTCTACCCAACCGAAACCTCCAACTTAATAACATTAAATATGTCAAAGTCGGTTGGCATATTCGCTGGTTGACACGATATGTATCAAATCGAGAATTCGATACATTATTAGAAACTTAATTAAAATGTTATGACTTGATTGACTCATGCATAAATGCCATGTTCATGCATTTGCTGATTTTTTTTAAATATTTGTTATGTCATTCATGTTTATTTTTTTGCATGATTTATAATGGTTAGATAGGAAAAAATTAGTTGATATTTGCCTAACCTAGTACCTGTTAGTAATATGAGAGAAGTGTCCTAAGGCAAACGCCTTATGATTGTAATCATTTACTTTAATAAATGAATATTCACTATTTGAGTATACATGTTCGTGTATTTGATTGAGATCTTAAACTCATTTACTGAATGTCCGCAATACAATTCACAGCATGAGAGAATTTGTGATGAATTCACAACTAGTGATTATTTCTACATGTGCAATTGTGAAGTATTGAAATTGTCCCTAGTCGATGAATTGATAAATACGGACACTATCAATTCTGTTGAGACTAGCATGGGTTATTCTCTAATCAGTTGATTCTCACTGGCTGGTGACATTGGGATGTCCGGAGATAAACATGAATGCTAGTTAAGGGAACTAGTTCATTGGAGTGACTGGCTGTAAAACTTCATATGGTAATCTACATATAGATATGTCAATGAAGTTCTTACTGCAGCTTAAGTACGATCTTCCTTTGACTTGCGGTGTTCAAGTCATCTTGGTCATGAAGACTTATACTTTGACATCTTAAGCAAGCATCTCCAAGGAGGTGTGGACCCAGGATGATTGGGTATAAGCCGAAGTGCCCGAAAATGTTTGAAGAGCTTACAAAGGAATCACCACTCCTTGCGAGGAGATGTATACCCAAGGCCTATCGTTGGATTGTTACTCGAAGCCTCTGGCCAGAGCATCACATGTTCCGAGTATGAATCTCTCAGAAACATGAGAGTAATTAGAATCCGTTGGACGAGAAAGATATTACATAGGCTAGGTGTGACGTAGTCAGCCTAGTGGGGACTGACACACATAGACCGTATCCTGAACCAAGTGGGTATAAGATGGTGAAGGGAATGAGGCATGATTCATTAAAGCTGCTGAAGGGTTTCAGAATCATTTCTGAGGTCAACCGTTGATCTTTCGATTAATTGGGGATCATGATGTACTACTAGGTGCCACTCATGATCGTTCTATAATTGGTTAATTATAGACGGCCAACATAAATCGAAAGCCTATTTAGTCACACTCACTACGAGTGATCCGAGGGATTTAAAACGAGTTGAAAATTAGATTTTTCAATCAAGAGAGATAAGTCGAATCTGAATTTTTCAGAGACGCATCGGAAGCATAAAATGGCTAAGTCTTTTGAAGACTTATTGGATGAATTAAATGAGTTTAATTCGTATGGTTTTAGCTTGGGTTTGGCCGGCCAAAGGTCCCCACCCTCTTTGTTTGGCCGGCCACAACAAAAGGGGAAAACCGAATTTTTGGTTCAAATTATAAAATAAACCGAGCGTGGTTTGTTTTATAAAATTATGGAAAAAGAAATTTATATACAGAAATTTATATAAAGAAATTTATTTTTCATGAAAATTAAAATGAACCATGGATTGGTTTATTTTATTTTTTAAAAAATCAATAATGGATTGATTTACCATGATAAAGAAATTTATATAAAGAAATTTCTTTCAATAATAAAAGGGAGACATGATTGTTTTTATTATAAATTAAATTATGATAAAAACTTGGCATGATGGAATAATTCATAGAAAAATTTATATGATAAATTTCTTATGAAAATTTATTCCATAAAAAGGAGACTTGGCGATTGAGAGGCTACTATATAAAAGAACCAAGGCAAGGCTTGGAGATTAATCCAAGAGATCTAGAAATAAGCCCTCTCTCTCTCTCCTTCTCTCCCTCTCCCTCCTCTAGTGCCGCCAGCCCTAAAAGGAGGACCCCTTTGTTGCCGTGAGCTTCATCCACCAAGCAGCTGCCGAAGAAGAAGAAGAAGCGGGCGCAACTCCTTCCTTCCTCCTGGAATCTTGATTCCGTTCTTCGCTTGGTGGTTAGTCTTCCCATCTCTCTCTTGGTATTCTTGTCGTGCCTTTGGAGAATCTAGTAGTTCTTGTCGGCATGAAACTCGTGGCTTTGCGAAGTCATCCCGAAGAAAACTCGGCGTGGACGCGAATAGAGGCGGAGCTTCCAAGGGACGCTTACGGTTGGATCTCGTCCCTTCCTTCGAGTTACGTGAGGTATTAAGTAAATTAGTTTACTTTCTGCAAAATTTTAATATATGATCATGTCTACACAATATAAGGTTGCATGCTTAGATGTGTGGTTAAATAATTTAAGAAATTATTTATGCTAAATCTTCCGCTGCACGTAATAAATTTTAAAATTACGAACCCGCATCCATGTCAACATGCACCCGGTCCAAACAGTGGTATCAGAGCCGGTTAGTGTTCGACATAATCATATAATTATTTTGCGGAAAACTTTGTCATGATCTCAATTTTGTAAAATTTTCCAATTATGGAAACTTTCCAATTATGATAAATTTTAGATTTAGGAATTTCAAAGTTTGGAAATCCTCATGATATTTCGCAAACTTTTGAAATATCCTAGTTTTTGAAATTTTATGATAATTGTGAAAACTTCCCATTTTTGGAAAGTTTTCAATTTTGGAAATTTCCTATTTTGAAAATTTTCCAATTTTAGAAATATGTAAGTTTTCTTTGTACTAGAAACTTACAATTATTCTGAAAACCTATTATGGAAATCTCGCAATTTTGGGCACTTTCTTTCAAAAAAGTCTAGACAAATTTATGGATCATTAATTGACAATTAAATTTGAATTGGTTTTAAATTATTCACAAAATTCTTTATTTTGGATTGAGCCTCGGGGAGCCGTCCAAATTAAAGTTAGTTGTTGTAATTTAATTTTCTATTTTGAATAAAATTGTCATGTTTAATTTGGCTACGCCTCGGGGAGCGGGACAAATTAGATTTACGACAAATTTCTTTTCTTTGGGTATCTGAGCCTCGAGGAGCCACCCAAAGAAAATAATTTGTTGTAATTAGTTAATCCATAAATAAAATATGCAATCAAATCTTGGAAATTTTGAGGTGATTCTCAAACGATAATTTCCTTATTTGATTTAAGAGGTGATGCTCTTACATATTATTGTCTCTAAAATTAATTAGAAAAATTGTTTCCTATAGAGTTTTCTTAAATAAGATTTTCATGAAAATAATATGTGGTTGAATTAAGGGAATCTGTCTCTTAATTTAATAAGATTTGATTTAGATAAATCAAAGTCTTAAACATATTATTTCCAAAATTGATTATGATAATTTAGGAAATTATTTCCCAAAACAATTCCTTGAATAAAGTGTGAAATTAGAATTAGGAAACCCGATTCCTAATTCAATTTATGAGACTTGATAAATTAAGTCACATACATACTTTATTAAGGAAAGCGTTAGAACATGACATAATTATATGTCATGAATGTGCTTAAAAGAAAAAGGATGAGCCCAAAACCCCTTACAAAATATTAAGGCCAACACCTTCCATTAATATGGTTAGAACCGGAGTTTTGTTTCTCGTTTGGGTTGATGGAAACATCCATGCCCGGCTTGAACCTCAACATGTTCAAACCATGGAATTAGTTTATGATTAATATAGTTGGAGTCAGAGGTCAATCCTTAGTTTTGGTTGTTGGACACATCCAAGCCTGACTAAACGGTTGAATGAGCTCCAACCATATTAAAACTATTTCTTAATTAATGGGTCAGCCTTAAGCTTGGAGCATCGATTTGTTGTGCCACAGCCAAGGTCGATGTAAAGAGTGGTGCAGTTGGGTGCTATGTATATTATTGCATACTTGTTAATGAGTTAACAACCCAATGATTTATGCAAACATTCAACTAGTTGATAGCATAAAGTGGTAGTTACATATATGTGATATGTAATCGGTATAATTACCTACCTTCATAGCTAAGAATAACTTGATGGCCACAGCCATGGTTGTTCTTATCTATGGTTGGAAATCAACCTATTTGGAGATGTTCCTACGATCTCCCGAATTGATAAAAAGGGTTATTCAATTCGAAAAATAAATAGGATTTAATTAATGTATGTTGATGCATTCTTTATCATTCTTCTCACATAAGCTTAATTTGTATTTCTAGGATAATCACTCGATCATGCCTTCTCTGAATTTGCGTTTCATTTTGGACACCAATAAGCTGACTGGGCCAAACTTCATGGACTGGCTTCAAAACCTGAGGATAGTCCTCAAGGCAGAAAAGCTTGCTTATGTCCTTGAAGATCAACTTCCCAACCGTCCTCTAGAAGATGCAACTCCAGACCAATTAGTGGCCTATCAGAAACATGTGACCGATTCTGAACTTGCGAGTTGCATCATGCTAGCCGCTATGGTACCTGAGCTTCAAAAGCAGCATGAGCATATGGATGCTTATACCATCATCTTCCATCTTCATGAGTTATTTGACGAGCAGGCGAGATCCGAAAGGTTCGAGGACTCCAGACTCCTCTTCACCTCTAAGATGCAGGAAGGCACTTCTGTCTCACAGTTTGTGTTGAAGATGTTGGGGTACATTGAGCGACTGGGCACACTCGGTTTTGCAATGGATCATGAACTAAGTATTGACTTAATTCTGCATTGTTTGCCCAAAAGTTATTCATAATTTGTGATGAACTATTTGATGAACAAGCTGGAGACTACCATTCTTGAGTTGCTCAACCTGCTGAAGACTATAGAGCCTTCTGTGAAGCAGGATCAGAAGACGGTACTATTAGTTGGTTCCTCGAAGAAAGGCTCTAAGAGGAAGGCCAAAGAATAGAATAAGGGAAAGAAGAAAAAGGCCAAAAAGACTGAAAAGACCCCAAAAGGCACTTTCCATCACTGTGGCAAGGAGGGTCACTGGCGAAGAAACTGAAAGGTTTATCTTGAGTCCTTGAAGAAGAAGGCATCCGATGCCCCATCATCTTCAGGTATCTTCGTTATTGAATGTCACTCTATTTCCTCAACCGCCTGGGTACTTGATACTGGGTGTAGCTCACATATATGTAATGACATACAGGGGCTAAGGAATAGAAGAAGACTCGTCAAGGGAGAAGCGAATCTGCGAGTTGGAAATGGAGCAAAGATTGCTGCTGTTGCCATCGGAACATATTTGCTAAAGCTCCCTACTGGACTTGTCTTAGAGTTGGATAATTGTTATTTTGTTCCTTCGTTAATAAAGAACATTGTATCTATTTCATGCTTGAATGAAAAGGGTTATCATTTAACTTTTAGTAACAATTGTTGTTACATAACTTTAAATGGTGTTCTTTATGGGACTGGAACTTTGTGCAATGGTATCTACATGTTAGATTTATCCGGTGACATTTTCAATATCGAAGTTAGTAACAAACGTGCTCGAATAGATAATCAAATAGACTCCTATATGTGACATTATCGTCTTGGCCATATAAGTAAGAAATGCATGACCAAATTACACCGATGTGAAATTCTGGAATCATTTGAACCCGGTTCATTTGATACATGCGAATCATGTTTAAAAGGCAAGATGGCCAAATTACCCTTTTCCGGAAAAGGTAATCCAGTGGGAGAATTGCTTGGTCTAATACATACTGATGTATGTGGACCAATGTCAACTCTTGCACAAGGAGGCTATAGCTACTTTATTACCTTTATCGATGATCACTCACAATTCGGGTATGTGTTCTTGATGAAACACAAATCTGAAGGTTTTGAGAAATTCAAAGAGTTCAGAAATGAAGTAGACAAACAGTTTGGCAAAAGTATTAAGATACTTCGATCCGATCGGGGTGGTGAATACTTAAGTCAAGAGTTTCAAGATTATCTTAGGGACAATGGGATATTGTCTCAATGGACTCCGCCGTATACACCACAGCATAATGGTGTATCTGAGAGGCGTAACCGAACCTTGATGGACATGGTTAGATCCATGATGAATCATGCAACTCTTCCAAAATCCTTTTGGGGCTATGCGCTCAAGACAGCTGTTTACTTGCTAAATAGAGTTCCGACCAAGGTAGTCTCTACTACTCCATATGAGACGTGGAATAGTAAGAAACCTCACTTAACTCACCTTAAGATATGGGGTTGTCCTGCTAATGTGAAGCAGACTGTATCAGACAAATTGGATGCTAAGTCTGATAAATGTCTATTTATTGGATACCCTAAGGAAACAAAGGGTTACCAATTCTATCATCCCTTGGAACAAAAGGTGTTTGTTTCAAGGCATGCTGTATTTCTGGAAAAAGAATTTCTTTTACAAGAAAACAGTGGGAGTAGTATTGAACTTGAAGAAGTTCAAGAAAATCCAATAGACATTACAGAGACACCTAGTCTAAACCCACAACCAATAACTCATAATGATGAGCTATCAGTTGAACCTAAAACAACACTGCTTTTTCGTAGATCTGATAGGACACGTAATATTCCAGAGAGATACGGATTTCTCGTAAGTGAATCGAACGATGTGTTACTCATTAACGATGACGAACCTATCAGTTATGAAGATGTTCTGAAAAATTCAGAAAGGGATAAATGACTTGAAGCCATGAAGTCGGAAATGGATTCCATGTACAAAAATCAAGTATGGGACTTGGTTAACCCACCTGAAGGGATTAAGCCCATAGGGTGCAAGTGGGTTTTCAAGAAGAAAATCGACATGGAAGGTAATGTTGTTACCTTTAAGGCTAGATTAGTGGCAAAAGGATATCGTCAGAAACAAGGAATTGATTATGACGAAACCTATTCACCAGTAGATATGCTTAAATCCATTCGGATGCTCCTGGCCATAGCAGCTCATTATGATTATGAGATATGGCAAATGGATGTGAAAACAGCTTTCCTTAATGGAAACCTGCTTGAGGATGTATACATGATACAACCTGAAGGTTTCACATCGGTTGATAAAACCAAAGTATGCAAGCTTCGACGATCCATATATGGACTAAAGCAAGCATCCAGGAGCTGGAACATCCGTTTTGATGAGACAATCAAAGAGTTTGACTTCTCACAAAATCCTGACGAACCTTGTGTGTACAAGAAGGTTAGTGGGAGTGCAGTCGTATTCCTAGTATTATATATCGATGACATATTGCTTATAGGAAATGATATATCAGTCTTACAGTCGGTTAAAATTTGGTTGTTCAAAACTTTCTCCATGAAAGACCTGGGAGATGCAACCTATATCCTTGGGATTAGAATCTATAGAGATAGATCAAAACGGATGCTTGGTCTATCGCAGTCTACATATATAGACCGAGTGCTAAAAAGGTTTAGCATGTCAGAATCCAAGAAAGGTTACCTTCCCATCAGGCATGGGATCAACCTTTCAAAGTCTATGTGTCCGCGCACAGAAGACGAGAGGATTTGCATGAATAGGATTCCTTATGCATTCGCGATAGGATCTATCATGTATGCTATGTTATGTATTAGGCCCGATGTATCGTATGCTCTGAGCGTCACAAGCAGATACCAGTCTGATCCAGGAATGGATCATTGGGCGGCTGTCAAGACAATCCTTAAGTACTTAAGAAGAACTAAGGATGTGTTCCTAATATATGAAGAAGGAGATATGATAATACGTAGGTATACAGATGCCAGTTTCCAGACAGATAAGGATGACTCCAAATCTCAGTCCAGATACGTATTTATTTTGAATGGAGGCACATTAAGCTGGAAGAGTTCCAAGCAAGACACTGTAGCGGATTTTACCACGGAAGCGGAATATATTGCGGCTTCGAAAGCAGCAAAAGAAGCAGTCTGGATCAAGAAGTTTGTCTTGGAACTTGGTGTGGTTCCAACCATTGATGAAGCAATACCGGTTTACTGCGACAACAATGGAGCTATTGCACAAGCAAAGGAACTAAGGCCTCATCAGCGATCCAAACACGTGCTTCGCCGCTATCATCTGATCAGAGAGATTATAAGTAGGAATGATATACAAATTGAGAAAATTCCCACTGAAAGGAATTTAGCGGATCTTTAACTAAGGCCTTGCCTCAATGCAAGTTTGAGGGTCATGTTAGAGCGTGTGGTATTGGATACCGTAGCAATTGAGATTAGGCCAAGTGGGAGTTTGTTAGTAATATGAGAGAAGTGTCCTAAGGCAATCACCTTATAATTGTAATCATTTACTTTAATAAATGAATATTCACTATTTGAGTATACATGTTCGTGTATTTGATTGAGATCTTAAACTCATTTACTGAATGTCCGCAATACAATTCACAGCATGAGAGAATTTGTGATGAATTCACAACTAGTGATTATCTCTACATGTGCAATTGTGAAGTATTAAAATTATCCCTAGTCGATGAATTGATAAATACGGACACTATCAATTCTGTTGAGACCAGCATGGGTTATTCTCTAATCAGTTGATTCTCACTGGCTGGTGACATTGGGATGCCCGGAGATAAACATGAATGCTAGTTAAGGGAACTAGTTCATTGGAGTGACTAGCTGTAAAACTTCATATGGTAATCTACATATAGATATGTCAATGAAGTTCTTACTGCAGCTTAAGTGCGATGTTCCTTTGACTTGCGGTGTTCAAGTCATCTTGGTCATGAAGACTTATACTTTGACATCATAAGCAAGCATCTCCAAGGAGGTGTGGACCCAGGATGATTGGGTATAAGCTGAAGTGCCCGAAAATGTTTGAACAACCTACAAAGGATTCAGCACTCCTTGCGAGGAGATGTATACCCAAGGCCTATCGTTGGATTGTTACTCCAAGCCTCTGGCCAGAGCATCACATGTTCCGAGTATGAATCTCTCAGAAACATGAGAGTAATTAGAATCCGTTGGACGAGAAAGACATTACTTGGGCTAGGTGTGACGTAGTCAGCCTAGTGGGGACTGACACACATAGACCGTGTCTTGAACCAAGTGGGTATAAGATGGTGAAGGGAATGAGGCACGATTCATTAAAGCTGCTGAAGGGGTTCAGAATCATTTCTGAGGTCAACCGTTGATCTTTCGATTAATTGGGGATCATGATGTACTACTAGGTGCCACTCATGATCGTTCTATAATTGGTTAATTATAGACGGCCAAAATAAATCGAAAGCCTATTTAGTCACACGCACTACGAGTGATCCGAGGGATTTAAAACGAGTTGAAAATTAGATTTTTCAATCAAGAGAGATAAGTCGAATCTGAATTTTTCAGAGACGCATCGGAAACATAAAATGGCTAAGTCTTTTGAAGACTTATTGGACGAATTAAATGAGTTTAATTCGTATGGTTTTAGCTTGGGTTTGGCCGGCCAAAGAGGGTCCCCACCCTCTTTGTTTGGCCGGACACAAAAAAAGGGGAAAACTGAAGTTTTGGTTCAATTTATAAAATAAACCGAGCGTGGTTTGTTTTATAAAATTATGGATAAAGAAATTTATATAAAGAAATTTCTATAAAGAGATTTATTTTTCATGGAAATTAAAATGAACCATGGATTGGTTTATTTTATTTTTTAAAAAATCAATAATGGATTGATTTACCATGATAAAGAAATTTATATAAAGAAATTTATATAAAGAAATTTATTTCCATAATAAAAGGGAGACATGGTTGTTTTTATTATAAATTAAATTATGATAAAAACTTGGCATGATGGAATAATTCATAGAAAAATTTATATGATAAATTTCTTATGAAAATTTATTCCATAAAAAGGAGACTTGGCGATTGAGAGGCTACTATATAATGGAACCAAGGCAAGGCTTGGAGATTAATCTAAGAGATCTAGAAATAAGCCCTCTCTCTCTCTCCTTCTCTCCCTCTCCCTCCTCTAGTGCCGCCGGCCCTAAAAGGAGGACCCCTTTGTTGCCGTGAGCTTCATCCACCAAGCAGCTGCCCAAGAAGAAGAAGAAGCGGGCGCAACTCCTTCCTTCCTCCCGGAATCTTGATTCCATTCTTCGCTTGGTGGTTAGTCTTCCCATCTCTCTCTTGGTATTCTTGTCATGCCTTTGGAGAATCTTGTAGTTCTTGTCGCCACGAAACTCGTGGCTTTGCGAAGTCATCCGGAAGAAAACTCGGCGTGGACGCGAATAGAGGCGGAGCTTCCAAGGGACGCTTACGGTTGGATCTCGTCCCTTCCTTCGAGTTACGCGATGTATTATGTAAATTAGTTTACTTTCTACAAAATTTTAATATATGATCATGTCTACACAATATAAGGATGCATGCTTAGATGTGTGGTTAAATAATTTGGGAAATTATTTATGCTAAATCTTCCGCTGCACGTAATAAATTTTAAAATTACGAACCCGCATCCATGTCAACATGCACCCGGTCCCAATAGTACCAGGGTGGGGTGAGATGATAGTACGTTTGGGATGCTTGGCCTAGCTAAGAGGAACTATTCGAAGATACCTCGCCACATCCTAGACTATTTAGACCAGAGTTTTTCAAAGAGTAAAATAAAGGTATTATTTCTTTAAAAGGCTTTGTCTAAGGAAAGGGTTGATGATCCAATAAGGCTACGACCAAAGAAGGCCTCTGTGCCTTGCCAAGACCTAGAAGCCGATTATTGAAATCTACTTTTAAATTACAAATTGATTAAACTCAAATCTAACTTAAGGTCAACCTGTCTATAAATAAATTGAGAAAAATTATTCAAGCATCGCACAATACACCCATAAGGCAACCATGCTTGCTTGTACTGTGACATTTAGAATGGGTGAGATGTTAAGGACTAATTAAATCACAAATGTTTTCCAAAAAGTTTTTCAAAATCTTTAGGATATTTTTCTAAAAATCTATTTTCAAAATAATGTTTCAACATAATAATGTTTTAATGAATTTCATGCTTGATTGATTGCTTAAGTATAGATACATGTTTTTCAAAAACTTATATATCCTTTCGAAAATTGTTTGACCTACACACATAGACACAAACCTTTTAGGTCAACACTAGAGTCCCTTAAGACACTTAGGTAGAGGTCCTTGTAGTTGACAAGGGTAGCCAGAAAGTGTCAGGTTCAGAGGGAGTCTAAATTTTTACGGATTTTTATATTTTTCAAAAATTATTCTTTTGGAAAATTCAGATCTTTTAAAATAATTTACGTTTTCAAAATATCATTATTTCAAAATACATTTTTGAAAAAAGGTTCAAAAACTTATTATATCTTTCAGAATATGTTTAAAAAACGATTAAGTCCTTCAAAATATTTTTCCAAAAATACTATCATATTGTTTCAAAACTTATTTCAAATATGTGCTAATTGCTCTTTTGATTTGGATGAACTCTAAAGACACATAGAAAATATCCTTTATGATCTGTAAGGATTCTTAAGATTGTGTCAGGTTTAGGAGAAGTCCTACTCAAATGAAATTAATTCTATTTTCTGACCATGTTTTTGAAAAATTATAAGATAATTCTTTTCATTTGAATCAAACCCAACGACACGGAGGAAGATTAACTTGTGGTGAACAAGCTTCCTAGGACTGTGTCAGGTTTAGGGGGAGGTTCAGATCAAAAGAGAAATTAAAGGTATTCAAAAATTATACACTATCTCTTCAAAACCAATTACTTTTGAAAATATTATCATTTTCCAAAACTTATTTTGAAAATCTTTTTGACTTTTGGAATCAATTTGAAAATAATTTTTACTTGAGTTTGGAAAATTTCCAGGATACGTAGGAAAATTTTCTTGTAGATAACAAGGTTTCCTAGGATTGTGTCAAATTGGAAAAGAATCCAAGTCAAGAACTTATTTCGAAAATCTTTTTGACTTTGGAATCTATTTGAAATAATTTTTACTTGAGTTTGGAAAATTTCCTTGTGGTTAACAAGGTTTCCTAGGATTGTGTCAGACTGGAAAAAAAACCAAATCAAGAAAATTATTATATTTTCAAAATAAAATTTTATTAAAAATATTCATTTATTGAAAATCCCTAAGACACATAGGAATTTTCTTGTGGTCAACAAGATTCCTAGGATTGTTGTCAGACTTAGGGAAGTTCAAATTTTTTTTAACATATATTTTCCATATTGTTGGTACAATCTAAGTGCTAGTGTTTTATACTTTACAAAACAAAGTACTCAGTGTTTCTCAAAACGGGGGATGAATTTTGAATTTTTTTTCAAAAATAAAATACGCTTTCAAAGAATTATCCTAACCATTTTCAAAAGGAGGAGAGAAATGATCTTAAAAAGGGAGAAAAACTTGTGATCATTTCAAAATTTTCATTGTTGGTGCAAGTTTTTTTGTGTTTTTTTTTTATGTGTGACAAAGGGGGATAGAGGAGCTTAAGTTAGAAATTTTATCAATTTCTCCCAAAGGATTAAACCTAGATGTAACCCTTAAGACCGATTCTAACTTAAGATATTGTCAAACATCAAAAAGGGGGAGATTGTTGGTGCAAGATGAATCAATGATGTCCTTCTCTAAGTGTTTCGATGTTTAACAATTTACTTAAGTTAGTAACAATATGTGTTAGACAAGGTAAAGGTTAGTCAAAGTGATTAAGGGTTAAACCAAACATGACCTAATGTTTGGTAACCCAGGATTGATCAGGTTGACAAAGTTTTAGCCAAATAGGATCTGATGTTTGGCAGAGTCAACCAGGACCTAGGGTTGGTTAAGGTAACCAAGGGTTAGCCAAACATGACATGATGTTTGGCAAGATGATCAAACCTAGATTAAATCTGGTTAATATACTGAGGGTTGATCAATTAGCTAAACAGGATCTGATGTATAGCAAATAACATAGGGTTGGTCAGTTAGACTAAGGAGTAAGCCAAATAGGACTTGATGTTTGGCAGAAGAGAAGTCTAGACAAGATTAATATGACTAGAAAAAGAAATCCTTATCAAGGTAAAGAAAAGTCCTAGTTAACCTAGGCAATAAGTCCTAGTTCAAGGAATTGGGCACTAAGTCCTGCCCGAGGGTTGGGCACCTAAGACCTGACCGAGGGTTGGGCACGAAGTCCTGGTTCATGGAATTGGACATTAAGTCTTGGTCGAGGGCTAGGCAGCTAAGACCTGACAGAGGGTTAGGCACGAAGTCCTGGTTTGTGGAATTGGGCAATAAGTCATGGTCGTGGACTGGGCACAAAGACCTGACCAAGGGTTGGGCAATAAGTCCTAGTCGTGGACTGGACACCGAAGTCCTGATCCGGAAGATCGGGCAAAAGTCCAACCGGAGGAGCCGGTTGGCAAACTTCTCCTGAGAGGAGTAGGCGAGGGCGCGTTCCCCAGGAAGAGAACACTAGGCGTCGGTTCGACCTTGGGTTTCACAGGAATTCCAAAGTCAGAACAAATCTTTAAGTCTATGATTATTTGCATATCTGTCTTGTCTTTGATTGTATTGCAGGTACTAGGAGTTGGAGGCAAGATAGAAGAGCAAACGAAGGAGAAAAAGCTGCCTGGAAGGTCATCCAGGGCGCCAGTATCAATACAGGTACCCCAGACCTTAAGGGTGCCCCAGCTTGGGCTGGCCCATCCTAGGCGCCTGTTAAAACAGGCGCCTGAGGGCTCCCAGGCGCCTACGAAGGGGATTTCTATCCCTGCCGTGAGTTCGGTGCGAAGATGAACTTTGACCAACACGTGGCAGGCGCCCTACAGCCTTACAGGCACCCTGGACATGGCTATATAAAGTGGTTCGACCCCTCAACTTTGAACAACATCTACTACAACATTCTATGCATTCTGAGTGAAGAAAATGTGCTAGAGACGAAGCTCTGTGACCAAGGATGCTCCAGAAGGAAGTGCGCTGCACTTCGGACTTCCAGATCGGCCGGGTCTTTGACATTTGTTTGGTTTTCTTTTCCTTTTCAAGTTAAAATTATTTTACTATTGTTTTGCTTGTAATTCTGAACTGTAAGACGGGTTTCTCCTCCTTTGGAAAGTCAGAAAAGGAGACCACTAGTGGACGGGCGCTACCCGTGATTAGGCCTTGGATGTACTAACCCTGGGGGTTGGGAACCAAGTAAATCCCGTGTGTACGAGTCTTGTCTATTTTCGTTTGTTTTATTATTTCCGCTGCTACTAACTCTTTGATTAGAACAAAGTTTCTGACAAGTTTTATGGAATGATTTTTTCGAGTCGATATTCACCCCCCCCCCTCTATCGACGGCAATGGTCCTACAATGTCCCGCTAAGCCTAGTGAAAATTCTAGTGAAGAGGAGAAAGAGAGTTATAGAAAGTGGATGAAGGCAGATGAAATGACGTGATGTTACATTTTGGCATCTATGTCAAATGTACTGCAACACCAGCATCAGGATTTTGCTTCTGCCTTTAACATAATGCTCAATCTCAAGGAACTCTTCTAACACCAGAATAGGTTTGCTAGGCAAGAAGCTATAAGGAACTTAATGACGACCACTATGTCTGAGGGAACACCCATGAGGGATCATGTTCTCAAGATGATGACTCATTTGAATGAGATGGAAGTCCTTGGAGCGGAGATCGATGGGGAAACCCAGGTCGATATCATTCTCTAGTCACTACCTAGGAGTTTTGAGCAGTTTCGCCTGAACTACAATATGAACAAACGGACATATTCGTTGGCGGAACTTTTGATAGAACTCCAGGCAATTGAGGGGCTTTTTCGTCATAGTGCTCAAGCTTTTGTTGCTGAAAGGGTTTCTACTTCTAAGCTGAAAGGCAAGAAGAAGAAGAAACAAGGTTTAGCAAAGAAAGCGGTTGGATCTCAAGGACCTCAGGTTGAAGTGAAGAAGCCAAAAGGCAAGTGCTTCACGTGCAAGCAGACTAGACATTGGAAGATGGACTGTCCCCGCCAAAAGGAGAAAAAAACAAAGTATATCTTTTTCTTCAGTTGTTGAAATATGTTTAGCGGTGTTATCTACCAGTGCCTGGTGTGTAGATACAGGAGCCACTGATCATGTCTGCAATTCATTGTAAGGGTTCTAGGAAACCAAACGACTAGCTGAGGGAGAGATTACCGTCTACATGGGCAATACTACAGAGGTGGTGGCTATTGCAGTGGGAGATGTCTATTTATCTTTTGCTATGAATAAATGTTTGGTTTTGAGAAATTGTCTTTACGTACCTATATTTAGAATGAATTTAATTTCAGTTTCTAAATTATTTTTGGATGGATATTTTGTTTCTTTTAATGACAAGGTTGTTATCAAAAGGAATAGAGAGATTATCTGTTCTAGTGCGTTGGTTGGCAATTTGTACACTCTTAATCCAATTTCTCCCACGATGCAAATAGAAATTAATAACTCATCTACTAATTCTAATAAGAGAAAATGAACCTTCGAAAATGAACCAAACGTATCTTTGGCATCTAAGGTTAGGTCATATTAACTTGAGTAGAATTCAAAGGTTGATAGCCGATGGACCTTTGGGTTCATTGGTGGTGGAAGACTTCCCAACCTGTAAATCTTGCTTGGAAGGTAAAATGACCAAGAGGCCTTTTAAGGCCAAGGGGTATAGAGCCAAAGATGTGTAGGAGTTGGTTCATTCTGATTTGTACGATCATATGTCTATCCAGGCTAGAGGTGGCTTTGAGTATTTCATCTTATTTATAGACGAGTATTCAAGGTATGGATACATTTACTTGATGCACCGCAAGTCTGAGTGCATTGACAGGTTCAAAGAATTCAAGGCTGATATGGAGAAACGTCAAGGTAAAAGTATCAAGACACTATGGTCTGACTGTGGTGGTGAGTACCTCTTGAGAGAGTTTAGGAGTTACATATCAGAGGCTAGGATTCAATCCCAATTGTCCGCACCTGGTATACCCCAACAGAACGGTGTGACGGAGCGAAGAAATTGGACTCTTATGGAAATGGTTAGATCGATGATGAGTTTTTCGGAATTACCGAATTCGTTCTGGGGATATGCTCTGGAAACGACAGCGTATATTCTAAACTTGATACCATCTAAATCAGTACCCTTTACTCCCACAGAATTGTGGACTGGGCGTAAGCCTAGTCTGAGACATATTCGGATTTGGGGTAGTCCAGCACATGTGCTAAGGGGCGATGCTGATAAGTTGGAATCTCATACGGAAGTACGCTTGTTCATAGGCTATCCTAGATGAACGAAAGGTGGTTTGTTCTATAGTCATTAAGATCAACAGGTCATCATTAGAAGGAATGCCCAATTTTAGAGGAGGACTATGTAATGGACCACAAGCCCATGAGTAAGATTGTTCTAGAAGAAGTGAGAGGGGAAGTTTCAACTTTAGTACCAACGGTACAGGAGGACATACCACAAGTGACTACACCTGTCACAAATGATACACAGGTAGTACCTCGTCGTAGTGGGAGGGTTGTTAGACAACCCGACAGATTCATGTTTTTGGGAGAGTCTTTAGACTTAGTCCCTGGTGAACATGAACCTGACCCATGGACCTATGATGAGGCACTCCAAGATAAAGATGCGGTATCTTGGCAAAAGGCGATGAATTCTGAGATAGAATCTATGGATTCTAATCAAGTCTAGGAGCTAGTAGAACCACTTGATGGTGTAAAAGCCATTGGATGCAGGTGGATCTACAAAAGAAAGAGAGGATCAGACGGGAAGGTGAAAACCTTCAAAGCAAGGCTTGTTGCGAAGTGGTATACTCAGAAAGAGGACATCGATTATGAGGAAACCTTTTCCTCGGTAGTCATGCTTAAGTCCATCCGAATTCTCTTGTCTATTGCCACTCATATGGATTATAAGATTTGGCAAATGTATGTCAAGACAGCTTTCCTTAACGTAAGTCTTGATGAAAACATCTATATGAAGCAACCAGAGGGATTCATTGCAAAGGGCAAAGAGCATCTTGTGTGTAAGCTTAATTGGTCCATTTATGGATTGAAGGAAGCTTCATGATCTTGGAACATCCAGTTTGATGAGGTAATCCAGTCTTATGGATTTATTCAAAGTCCGGATGAGTCCTGTGTATACAAGAGGTATGACAGAAACGTAGTGGTATTTCTTGTAATATACGTAGATGACATTTTACTCATTGGCAACAATGTCAAAGTGTTATCTGACGTAAGGGTATGGTTGTCCAAATAGTTTGATATGAAGGACTTGAGAGAAGCTGGACACATCCTTGGGATCAAAGTCATAAGGGATTGCAGGAAAAGGATGTTGTTCTTATTTCAAGTTTCATACATTGACACTATCCTAGCTCGTTTTAGCATGCAAAACTCCAAGAAAGGTTTTCTACCTTTTAGGCATGGAGTACCTCTATCTAAGAAGATGTGATCTAAAACATCAAAGGAGATAGAGGAGATGAAGGCAGTTCCTTATGCTTCGGCTATAGGAAGCCTCATGTATGTTATGTTGTGTACGAGATAGGATATCTGTTTTGTTGTGGGCATGGTTAGCAGATATCAAAGTAATCCAGGACAAGGACATTCGACTTCAGTAAAGCATATATTAAAGTACTTGAAAAGGACTAGGAATTATATGCTAGTTTACCAAGCAGATCAATTGCTCCCTGTGGGTTACACGAATTATGATTTCCAATCAGATAGGGATAACAGTAAGTCTATCTTGGGTTATGTATTTAGTTTGGGAGGAGGAGACATAGTATGGAGGAGTATCAAGTAGAAATGTGTTGCAGACTTCACCATGGAAGTTGAGTATGTAGCCACCTCTAAGGTAGCCAAGGAAGATGTATGGCTCAGGAACTTCTTGATGGACTTAGATGTGATTCCTGGTTTGCCCAAGGCTATCATAATTTATTGTGATAACAGTAGTACAGTGGCAAACATGAAGGAACCACGAGCCCATAAGGTAAATAAACACAGAGAGTGCAAGTACCACCTGATATGAGAGATCGTAAAGCGACGAAAAGTTGTTGCTGCCAAGATTGCATCAGAGGATAACCTGGCAGATTCTTTCACTAAGGCCCTTCTAGCGAGAGCTTATGATAGGCATGTGGAGGGTATGGTAATCAGATGTATGGCAGTTTGATGGCAGCATAGTCTGTTAGTATAAGTGAGAGATTGTTAGGATGTATACTATAAGTCTAGCTTGTGTATGAACATCTAATTTTGGAATAAGAATCACATGATCATTGTTTGCATTTTATATTTGATTATATATGCTATTGTCCAATACTCTACATTGTATATAACACGGTGTGTGTTGTCATACAGAAGATCATGTTATCAGTCTTTTGTAAAATATAAGTAGTGGCTCACAACCAAGATGGTTTTGGATAAACCATTGGAATGATTGTAGTGTAATTTGGTATTAGTCTATCTTGACTATAGAATTACAATAGTACACTTTGTGTGTATTGAACATGATCGATTAGAGGTGATTCGATTTATGCTGACTATATAATCGAATCAGACCTTAGATATAAGATGTACATGCTCTTAATCCCGATATAATAATAGGCACATGCACTTAATATCTATTTCTTTGATTTACCAATAGTTGAGATTTATTCATTAAATCAATAGGCCCGATAAATTGAGAAATAATATTATTTACATAGTGTGTCATTGATTATAGAAGGAAACCGTGTCCTAATGCGTTAGGATGATGATGTCCTCTTGAGGAGCTCATAAAGTTCATCATGTAAATCTTGAAGGAGGAGTTGGTCCGACATGATGATAAGGTTGAATGGTACTACTCATGGGGTTAGATATTAATTAATTAAACTGTCAGTAATTTAATTAATTAATAGGCATGCGAGATCTTAAACGCGGGGAGATTATGTACACATAATATGGTGGAGCCCATATTTAATTATCGGGTTGATGCACTAGTTAAATGATAACCCTTTAGTGGAGCAGGTTATCATTAATGGGTTGGGTTTAGGATCCATTAGGAGTCCAAAACCAACTCCTCCTCATGGTCCCTATTGTAACCTATATATTCCTCATGAGTCATGAGACCAAGGCCACAACAATTAACCTAAGCCCTTGGTTCTCTCCTCTCATCCTCTCTCTCCTAGGGTTAGGTGGCGCCGGCGGCAAGGGAAGGGAAGAGGAGCTTTGGGAGTTGTTTCTTTCTTCTCCTCTCATCCTCTCCTCTTCCTCTTGGGCGTGCACAAACCTGAAGCAAGGAGGAGTGGCTGACAGCAAGGAAAACAAGGAGATCTTTCTCCTTTTTGGCACTGGCGGCAAGGGAAGGAGAAAGAGGAGGCCAACGGCTAGGGCTTGGTGCAAGGAGTGATTTCATTCTCTCCTTCATCTTTTTCTTCTTCCTTTTCTTCTCTTCTTCTCCATCATAGGCGTGCGGCTAGGGCAAGCAAAAGAAGGTTTCTTTTCCTTCTTTTGGCTGGCAGTAATAAGAAGGGAGAGAACGTGGTTGGTGCAAGCAAGGAGGGAAGAAGGTGTGACCTTTCGTTTCTTGGAAGATCATCGACCACACGACGTCCAAGAAGAGGATAGGAATACAGTAGATGACCAAGAGGTAAACAAGAGGTATAAATTTTGTTTATGCTTCATTTTTGTTCTAGTTTATTGTATGTTGTTTATTTCTCATGGACCCTGAAGATAAACACAAAAACCAGCGATCTAATTCGTCATCTTTTCTCCGGCTAATCGATGAAGGACTTTGAATTGCTTGAACAACAAGTTTGTTCAAGCGATCGCTCAATCGATTAGTATGATGATGAAAACAGTCGTTCGGAATGTTTCTTTCCATCCGGATTGTTTCTATTTAATAGAAAGTTTTAATCCGAGGACATGGTGTGGGATTGTATAGAATCGATAGAGGGGGGGTCAATATCGATAAAATTTCGGATATGAAAAGAATATTATGCACCGAAAAATTAAATCAATACTAACACACTTTCTTTTACTTGGTTCGGAGTCTAGAATGGCTCCTACTCCAAGGCCTACAGACTTTGACCGTTTACGTTGGGCAATTCTATATTTCAGAAAATGTTACAATAGTTGAAGCACGAATACAGAATTAAAGTTAACCAATTAAAAAGAATACCTACGACCGAAAAATAAATTGAAGATCGGAGCAGTAGGTCGTCGATCTGGAGCGTTGTTGTGTTAGTGATATGAGAGAAGTGTCCTAAGGCAATCACCTTATGATTGTAAACATTCATTTTAATAAATGATAATTCACTATTTGAGTATACATGTTTGTGTATTTGATTGGGATCTTAAACTCATCTACTGAATGTCCGCAATACAATTCACAGCATAAGAGAATTTGTGATGGGATCACAACTAGTGATTATCTCTAAATGTGCAATTGTGAAGTATTGAAAATATCCCTAGTCAATGAATTGATAAAACGGACATTATCAATTCTGTTGAGACTAGCATGGGTTATTCTCTAATCAGCTAATTCTCACTGGCTGGTAACATTGGGATGTCCGGAGATAAACATGGATGCTAGTTAAGGGAACTAGTTCATTGGAGTGACTAGCTGTAAAACTTCATATGGTAATCTATATAGACATGTCAATGAAGTTCTTACTGCAGCTTAAGTGCGATATTCCTTTGACTTGCGGTGTTCAAGTCATCTTGGTCATGGAGACTTATATTTTAACATCTTAAGCAAGCATCTCCAAGGAGGTGTGGACCCAGGATGATTGGGTATAAGCCGAAGTGCTTGAAGATGTTTGAACAGCCTACAAAGGATTCACCACTCCTTGCGAGGAGATGTATACCCAGGCCTATCGTCGGATTGTTACTCAAAGCCTCTGGCCAGAGCATGTCATGTTTAGAGTTTGAGTCTCTTAAATACATTAGAGTAATTAGAAATCCAAAGGACGAGAAAGACACTACTTGGGCTAGGTGTGACGTAGTCAGTCTAGTGGGGACTGACACAAACAGATCATGTCCTGAACCAAGTGGGTATAAGATGGTGAAGGGAATGGGGCACGATTCATTAGAGCTGCTGAAGGGTTTCAGAATTACTTCTGAGGTCAACCGTTGATTTTTCGATTAATTGGGGGTCATGATGTACTACTAGGTGCCACTCATGATCGTTCTATAATTAGTTGATTATAGACGGCCAACATAAATCGAAAGCCTATTTAGTCACACGCACTACGAGTAATCCGAGGGATTTAAAACGAGTTGAAAATTGGATTTTCCGATCAAGAGAAATAAGTCGAATCTGAGTTAATCAAAGGCGCAACGGAAGCTAAAAATGGCTAAGTCTTTTGAAGGCTTATTGGGCGAATTAAATGAGTTTAATTCGCGATGGGTTCGGCTCGGTTTGGCCAGCCAAAGAGGGTGCCAACCCTCTTTGGTTTGGCCGGCCACCACTTGGGGAGAAACCAATTTATTTGGTTTAATTAATAAAATAAATCTAGCGCGATTTGTTTTATAAATTATGGATAAATAAATTTGTGTAAAGAAATTTATAGAAATTTATTCTTTTTTATGAAAATTAAAATGATCCATGGAATGGTTTATTTTAATTTTATAAAATCGATTATGAATTGATTTTACCATAATAAAGAAAATTTATAAATTTCTTGTAAAATTTATTCCATAATAAAAGGAGAGATATATTTGTTTTATTATAAAGTTAGTTATAATAAAACTTGGCTTAAACGGAATAATTCATAAGAAAATTTATAGGATAAATTTCTTATGAAAAATTCCGTTAAAAGAGAGACTTGGCAAGGGAGAGACTACTATATAAAGGAACCAAAGGCAAGCCTTGAATTCCTAATTTGAGTTATCAAGAGATCTAGTAGTTCTCTCCCCCTCTCTCTTATTCTCTCCCTCTCTCTTCCCCTTAGGGCCGGCACCCAATCTAGACCTCCTAGGGTCGGCGCCAACATCCTTGAAGAAGGTGGTGGTGAGAAGTTGTAGTGGATTTTCTCCAAGGCAAGGCGGCAGCGAGCCTTCTCCATGATTTTCTCCAAGCCGAAAATAGCTTCTGCTATTTTTTCTCCCATGCATGAAGACGGCGCCAATTTCCTCTCCATGCAGAGCCGAAATTTTTTCTCCCATGCATGAAGACGGCGCCAATTTCCTCTCCATGCAGAGCCGAAATTTTTCTCCATGCATGAAGCCTGCACCGAAAATAGCTTCTGCTATTTTTCTTCATGCATGGGTGCGGCGCGGTGCATGCATGAAATTGTAAAGAATTGCAATTTTGCAATTCAACAAAACAAGCATGGAGGGTTAGTTTCCTTTCTCTCTCTCTTGATATTCTAGTTGTGCTTTTGGAGAATCTAGTAGTTCTCGTCGGCACAAAACTCGTGACTTTGTGAAGTCATCCCGAAGAGAACTCGGCGTGGACACGAATAGAGGCGGAGCTTCCAAGGGACGCTACGGTTGGATCTCGTCCCTTTCTTCGAGTTACGCGAGGTACAAAGTAAATTAGTTTACTTTTTCTGCAAAATTTTAATTTATGATCATGTCCACACATCATAAGGTCGCATGCTAGATACGTGGTTTAAAATAATTTGAGAAATTATTTATGCAAATTCTTCCGCTGCACGTAAATATTTTAAAATTTACGAACTCGTATCCTTGTCAACATGCACCCGGTCCCAACATGTTGGCCCTTGAAGCTCGAGCATGGAGAAAATAAAACTGAGTGCTTGAGTACTTGAGTTGGAAGAATTGTTGTCTGGAAGCAAGGGGTGAACCCCTTTTTATACAGACGTCCAGGGCGCCCCTGTTGATGTAGGGCGCCTGCCACGTAGCCAATCCGCGCGCGTTGTCTTCTGCAGACTCGACCAATGTCTATCTCTTTATCCAGGGCAGCTGGGACGTTTGGGGTGCCTGTATGCTCACGGGCGCCTCCCTTGCTGACGTGGAGGCTCAGCTTCACAGACTGCTAGAATCACCTATCTGGGGCGCCTGTATCAATAAAGGCGCCTGTATTCTCGGGCACCTGAGTACTCTCAGGCGCCTGGGATGCAGAAAACTCCTTCCTTTGTTCCTGCAACCAGGGTTAGTTCCAAAACAACAGTAATAGATAAATTAAGTATAAATAACAGCCTGCGCTGTCTTGGTTCTGACTTTGGGCTTCCCATATGGAACCCTAGGTAGAGCCGACGCCTAATGTTCCCTCTTCCGGGGAACGTGTCCTTGCCTACTCCTCTTAGGAGAATTTACCTTTTGCCAACCGGCTCCTCCGGTTGGACTTTTGTCTGATCTTTCGGATCAGGACTTTGGTGCCCAGTCCATGACCAGAACTTATTGCCCAACCCTCAGCCAGGTCTTCGGTGCCCAGTCTACGACCAGGACTTATTGCCCAACCCTCAGTTAGGACTTTGTGCCCAGTCCACGACCAGGACTTATTGTAGAACCCTCGGTCAGGTCTTCGGTACCTAGCCCTTGGCCATGACTTATTGTCCAATTCCTCGAACCAGGACATCGTGCCTAAATTTCCTAGGACTTTTCCTGCACACTTAACAGATTCGTGAAATCACAACATAACCTTAACTTATGAACCCTTTGCCATTATCAAAACTCAGGTTCGATTTGGTGCTTCCGGCACCAACAATCTCCCTCTTTTTGATTTATGGCAATCAAGTTCAAAAGTTATGTTAAAACAGAAAAAATAGATATTTCAAACAGACATTTATTTTTCCTCTCAAAAAAAAATTATTTTTGAAAAACATGCACTAAGATCCCCCTGAATTAGAGATTCTCCGCCTGAAGCATTCAAAGATATGCAGTTTTTCAAAAATATTAAGCATATCCTTTTTGAGGAAAAAAGTTAAAGTCTTTTTATGAATAAGACAAGCAAAGTTTTATAAAGTTCCTTTTTGCAAAACTTTTGAAGTTGCAAAACGTTAAGATAAATGTTTCTTTACAAGGGAATTGTAGCTTTCCTTACTTGTAACAAAAAAAATTTTATATTTTAAAAGATTTGCACTCTTTGTACTCAAAAATACTTGTAAAAAAACTTTTGCACATAAAAAGATTTTGCACATAAAATAATATTTTTCATTTGAAAATCTTGCTCTTAAACAATTTTGGAAAAAAAATTTAAAAATTTTGCACTTGAAAATTTTGCAAAAGAAATTTCTTTAGTTTAAGAATTTTGCACTTAAAGCATTTTTTTAAAAAATATTAATTATTTATTAAAAATTTCACTTGAAAATTTTGCAAAAAAAATTTAACTTTATTTTTTTAAAAAAGCTTTTTAACTTTTCTTTTTGAAAAAACTTTCTCACTCTCCCCCTTTGCCATATATCAAAAAACATACTGGTCTAAAGAAAAAAAATTATGATTCAGCGCCAATTTATTTTGTAGAATTTTAAACACATATGGAACCAATTCTAGTGAGTCTAAGAAAAAAAGAAACAAACTAAATTAAACTCGTTCAGGTCCTATCTAACCCAGTTAGCTACTTACCGACTGTTATGTAACAGCAGCTTTCACTAGGGTTTACCGATTCAATTTCTTCTTGATCATGATTTGAAGTATTTAGGTTTTGTTTAACAGTAGGTTTTGTTTCAATTTCTTCATCAAATATTAAGTTTGTGGTTTCTTCAGTTTTAAGGGTTTGTTTAATTTAGACCCTATATGCCCTACTTGTTGTTGAATATCCTATAAAAATAAAAATACCTGGGGTTGATTTTGATTGTAATTTTCCTAGGTAGTCTTTGTGGGATCGTTTAGAATCGATAGAGGGGGGGTGAATATCAGTCAAACTTATCAGATATAAAAAGAGTATTACACAGCGAAAATTGAAAACAATTCTAACGCACTTTTCTTTTACTTGGTTCAGAATCTAAATCGGCTCCTACTCCAAGGCCCACGGTCCTTGACCGTTTATGTTGGGCAATTCTATATTTGGGAAAAAGATTACAAAATTGATGCACGAATACAGAATAGAATTTAAGCAATTAAATTAAACAAATATCGACGACCAGAAAAGGACTCGAAGATCGGAGCAGCGGGTTATCGTTGGCGCTTGAAACTTGAGCATAGAGAAGTTTGAATTGAGTGCATGAGTATTTGCGTTGAAAGAAGTGTTGTCTAGAAGCAAGGGGTGAACCCCTTTATATACAGTCTGTAACACCCAATAATTTTCGTGAATTATTAGGAATTTTTCTGAATTTTCTAGTATTTTTTCGAATTAAAATAAAAAGAAAAAAAAGGGTCGAGCAGAGGTTTGATCCCGCGACCACAAGGCAAAGCAAGCCCTTAAGGGCGTCCGGATAACCAGAAGGGCGGGGGTATCAAGCACAGAAAAGGAAGGATCGAAATTATGTTATAGGTAAGTTAGGCTATTTCATGAAGAGGTATTTAGACTTCCACTTAAGTCGCGTGAAGCCCCGATTAGGTTTTCGTGAGGCTGCGAGAGGAGGCGCGTGGAGGCTGCGAAACCAAAGGGAAACTCAAGGGATCTTTTCCTCCTTCTTCTTCCTCTTGAGGAACATCTAGGGCTTCTTCCCTAGGGTCAAGGAGGGAGGAGATTTGCGCGAAGAAATGGAAGAGGAGTGCTACGTTGGGATTTAAACCATACTTAGTGAGTTTTCTTCAAGATAAGGGTAAGTAGATCACTCACCTGCAATAAGAGTAGTTTTCGTATGTAAGTTCTTGTTGTAGAACCATGTTTTATGATGCATGCTTGAAGATTATGGTTACCGTGTGTTTTAAGTTTTTAAAGATGCATGTTTTCTCATGATAGAAATTTAATTAGTTTAGATTTGGTGTATGTAAGCTAAGCATGACAAGATTTAATTTTTGAAAAGTCCCAAAAATGAGGTTGGGATTAAGGGCACGCAAGGTGCTCGATGAAAGTCTCAAGTAAGGAAGGTAAAGGTGTTAAGTGCAAAATTTATGCAAAAGTAAGATAGTTTGATACGTATAAGTATTATAGTAAGAAAGTATTTTATTTTCGGAAAGTGACATGTACCGGGCAAATGGAAGGCCCACAGAAAGTTAGAAAGAACCTCTAATAAGGTGCGGTGGCTAGCTACCCCGCAACCTATTAGAGAAGCGCGCAATTGGTACATTGATACCATGGTACAATGTCAAGGCCTAAAGAAAGTTGATTACTATTTTCAAGTAAATAAGTATTCGCAAGTGTTTTCAGTTTTAAGTATGTGCCTTTATTTCATATGTTAGCCTTGATACATTGCAAGCATGTTAAAGAGTAAGAGTAAGGAAGTTAGTGTTTGAATGTATGAGTACGTTAAGGTTGCAAATGATGTAATGCAAGTAATGTTTTCAACATGATTGAGCATGATAAGTAGATGTAAGTTTTCCCATGTGCATGTATTTTGGAAGTAAGCATTCTTTGAAATGAGCATGTTTATTATCGATAGCATGGATTTGTGAGTTAGGATTTACTTACTAAGCATTGTGCTTATTAGTTGCATTTCCTTCTATTGCAGATAAAGGCAAAGAAAAAACATAAGTGATGGAGGTGACCAGGACATGCATTGATGTTCAGTGGCGGTGGAACCGTGGAAGAGATCCGTTGGGTTAAGGGTTAGAGGCAAATTCTGAAGTTTAGAAACTTGGAGTTTAATATTTTGTTTGGTAAAATATGAACATTGTGTTTAACCTCCGCATAGAGTCAAAAGGTGATACAATCTTTAGCATGATTTCATATGGTTTGGTAGTCTTGTTAAATTCCGCAAAGATTATAATTTCAAGTCATTAGATTTGTTTTGAGTTGCTAGGATGTTTATAAAACTAACATAGAGTATAGAAATGGAGCTATGTCTTTGTATGTCTTGAAAGTATATGAATTTGTTAGTAATATGAGAGAAGTGTCCTAAGGCAATCGCCTTATGATTGTAATTATTTACTTTAATAAATGAATATTCACTATTTGAGTATATATGTTCGTGTATTTGATTGAGATCTTAAACTCATTTACTGAATGTCCGCAATACAATTCACAGCATGAGAGAATTTGTGATGAATTCACAACTAGTGATTATCTCTACATGTGCAATTGTGAAGTATTGAAATTGTCCCTAGTCGATGAATTGATAAATACGGACACTATCAATTCTGTGGAGACTAGCATGGGTTATTCTCTAATCAGCTGATTCTCACTGGCTGGTGACATTGGGATGTCCGGAGATAATCATGAATGCTAGTTAAGGGAACTAGTTCATTGGAGTGACTAGCTGTAAAACTTCATATGGTAATCTACATATAGATATGTCAATGAAGTTCTTACTGCAGCTTAAGTGCGATATTCCTTTGACTTGCGGTGTTCAAGTCATCTTGGTCATGAAGACTTATACTTTGACATCTTACGCAAGCATCTCCAAGGAGGTATGGACCCAGGATGATTGGGTATAAGCCGAAGTGCCCGAAGATGTTTGAACAGCCTACAAAGGATTCTTCACTCCTTGCGAGGATATGTATACCCAAGGCCTATCATCGGATTGTTACTCGAAGCCTCTGGCCAGAGCATCACATGTTCCGAGTATGAATCTCTCAGAAACATGAGAGTAATTAGAATCCGTTGGACGAGAAAGACATTACTTGGGCTAGGTGTGACATAGTCAACCTAGTGGGGACTGACACACATAGACCGTGTCCTGAACCAAGTGGGTATAAGATGGTGAAGGGAATGAGGCACGATTCATTAGAGCTGCTGAAGGGTTTCAGAATTATTTCTGAGGTCAACCGTTGATCTTTCGATTAATTGGGGATCATGATATATTACTAGGTGCCACTCATGATCGTTCTATAATTAGTTAATTATAAACGGCCAACATAAATCGAAAGCCTATTTAGTCACACGCACTATGAGTAATCTGAGGGATTTAAAACGAGTTGAAAATTGGATTTTCCGATCAAGAGAGATAAGTCGAATCTGAATTTTTCAGAGACGCATCGAAAGCATAAAATGGCTAAGTCTTTTGAAGACTTATTGAACGAATTAAATGAGTTTAATTCGTGAGATCGCGGCTTGGGTTTGGCCGTCCAAAGAGGGTCCCCACCCTCTTTGTTTGGCCGGCCACAATAAGAGGGAAGAACCAAATTATTTGGTTCAAATTTATAAAATAAACCGCGCGTGGTTTGTCTTATAAAATTATGGATAAAGAAATTTGTATAAAGAAATTTATATAAAAAAATTTATATAAAGAGATTTATTTTTCATGGAAATTATAATAAACCTTGGATTGGTTTATTTTATTTTATAAAATCAATAATGGATTGATTTACCATGATAAAGAAATTTATATAAAGAAATTTCTTTCCATAATAAAAGGGGTGACATGGTTGTTTTTATTATAAATTAAGTTATAATAAAAACTTGGCATAACGGAATAATTCATAGAAAAATTTATAAGATAAATTTCTTATAAAAAATTTATTCCGTTAAGAGGAGACTTGGCGATTAAGAGGCTACTATATAAAGGTACCAAGGCAAGGCTTGGAGATTAATCCAAGAGATCAAGGATTCTTGCTTAGCCTCTCTTCCTCTCCTTCTCTCCCTCTCCCTCCTCTAGTGGCGCCGGCCCTAGAGGCCCTCCCTTTGGTTGCCGTGAGCTTCCTCCACCAAGAAGCTGTCGAAGAAGAAGAAGAAGCGGGCGCAACTCCTTCCTTCCTCCCGGAATCTTGATTTCGTTCTTCGTTTGGTGGTTAGTTTTCCATCTCTCTCTTGGTATTCTTGTCGTGCCTTTGGAGAATCTAGTAGTTCTTGTCGGCACGAAACTCATGGCTTTGCGAAGTCATCCCGAAGAAAACTCGGCGTGGACGCGAATAGAGGCGGAGCTTCCAAGGGATGCTACGGTTGGATCTCGTCCCTTTCTACGAGTTACACGAGGTATTAAGTAAATTAGTTTACTTTCTGCAAAATTTTAAATGTATGATCATGTCTCCACAACATAAGGTTGCATGCTAGATACGTGGTTAAAATAATTTGAGAAATTATTTATGCTAAACCTTCCGCTGCACGTAATTAAATTTTAAAATTACGAACCCGTATCCATGTCAACATGCACTCGGTCCCAACAGTGGTATCAGAGCCGGTTAGTGTTTGACATAATCATATAATTATTTTGCGGAAAACTTTGTCATGATCTCAATTTTGGAAAATTTTCCAATTATGGAAACTTTCCAATTATGATAAATTTAGATTTAGGAATTTCAAAGTTTGGAAATCCTCATGAAATTTCGCAAACTTTTGAAATATCCTAGTTTCAGAAATTTTACGATAATTGTGAATACTTCCCATTTTTGGAAATTTCCTATTTTAGAAAATTTTTAATTTTAGAAATATGTAAGTTTTCTTTGTACCAGAAACTTACAATTATTCTGAAAACCTATTATGAAATCTCGCAATTTTGGGCACTTTCTTTCAAGAAAGTCTAGACAAATTTATGGATTATTAATTGACAATTAAATTCGAATTGGTTTTAAATTTTTAACAAAATTCTTTATTTTGGATTGAGCCTCGGGGAGCCGTTCAATTTAAAGTTAGTTGTTGTAATTTAATTTTCTATTTTGAATAAAATTGTCATGTTTAATTTGGTTACGCCTCGGGGAGCGGACCAAATTAAATTTACAATAAATTCCTTTTTTTTGGGTATCTGAGTCTCGGGGAGCCACCCAAAGAAAATAATTTGTTGAAATTAATAAATCCATAAATAAAATATGTAATCAAATCTTGGAAATTTTGAGGTGATTCTCAAACGATAATTTCCTTATTTGATTTAAGAGGTGATGCTCTTACATATTGTTGTCTCCAAAATTAATTAGGAAAATGGTTTCCTATAGAGTTTTCTTAAATGAGATTTTCATGAAAATAATATGTGGTTGAATTAAAGGAATCTGTCTCTTAATTAAATAAGATTTGATTTAGAGAAATCAAAGTCTTAAACATATTATTTCCGAAATTGATTATGACAATTTAGGAAATTGTTTCCCAAAACAAATCCTTGAATAAAGTATGAAATTAGAATTAGAAAATCCGGTTCCAAATTCAATTAATGAGACTTGATAAATTAAGTCACATACATACTTTATTAAGGAAATCGTTAGTACATGACATAATTATATGTCATGAATGTGCTTAGAAAAGAAAGGATGAGACCCAAAACCCCTTACAAAATATTAAGGCCAACACCTTCCATTAATATGGTTAGAACCAGAGTTTTGTTTCTCGTTTGGGTTGATGGACACATCCATGCCCGGCTTGAACCTCAACATGTTCAAACCATGGAATTAGTTTATGATTAATATTGTTGGAGTTAGAGGTCAATCCTTAGTTTTGGTTGTTGGACACATTCAAGCCTGACTAAATGGTTGAATGAGCTCCAACCATATTAAAACTATTTCTTGATTAATGGGTC
>JAGFNQ010006862.1:222882-347246 GCA_024364735.1 Boesenbergia rotunda | reverse complement strand
GATAATCACTAGTTGTGATCCCATCACAAATTCTCTTATGCTGTGAGTTGTATTGCGGACATTCAGTAGATGAGTTTAAGATCCCAATCAAATACACAAAACATGTATACTCAAATAGTGAATTATCATTTATTAAAATAAATGTTTACATCATAAGGCGATTGCCTTAGGACACTTCTCTCATATTACTAACACTCCCATGTCAAGTCTAACTTGAAGTGGAACCAAGTCAAGTCAAACTTGATTTGGGTTTGGGTCAAGTCAAACTTTCCTTTTATGGACTTTCCATATTTAGCAAAGTCAAACTTGACTTCATTTTTCTCCATCTATTTGTTCTTTGCGTGTGACCCTATAGGTTCTTGTAACGTTGGCAATGCTTCTAACCTCTTAGAAACATAAGCAATGAGCGGTATCTAGCAACACATCATTGCTACCCAAGTTACAAGAATGTTGAGATCCAACATCACCAATGTGACTAATAATTGTGACCATCACAATATTTGACAACATCCTTCTATCCTCGATATCTAGATCGATCTTTCATGAGGCATAGACCGTGTCATCCTCCAATCAATCTAGGCGTCTTGAACTCCAAGTAGACTCACTATAATCAAATAAGCTCAATATCTCATATTGCCTTATTTGGGCATGGCCATGCACTTAGTGATCTCACTCTATCAAGACTATGATATCTCTCCTGTCATATAGGAGGGATAGATCCCATCTACATCACTCACATCCCTCCGCATAATTTGTTACATACCCAGTAATCGCCTTTATAGTCCACCCAGTTACAGGTGACGTTTGACGAAACCAAAGTACATAACTCCTTATGTAGGGAACTATGGTGACTTCAGGTCTAAGGACTAATAGTCATACTAATAGTCACATGAGAAAGTATATGACACTCATATAACGATCCATGATACTTTCTCATGGTGGGTCATTCAGTATACATTCTCTAATGTATACCCATGTGTCAACTTGATATCTCATATCCATGACTTGTGAGATCAAGTCATCATGTTGACCTACATGCTAGTCTCTATGCATTAACATTGTCCTTGAATGTTAATACTTGACTAGGAATAATTAAGAGTAGTGTTCTCTATATCATCTCACTATCGATTCAACTAATCGATTGATATAGATAAGAACCTTCTACTCAAGGACGTTATTATACTAAGTTATTTGACACCAATACACATAAGTACAATAATCATAAGAAATGCCTTTATATATAAGAAATATATATACAAGAATATGATACATTGAGTCCAAAAAGTAATCATCATATGATTGGCTCTAGGGCTCTCACTAACAATCTCCCACTAGCACTAGTGCCAATCGCTGTAGTATCTAATACCCAATGACCTAGTGTGACCATCATGCTTTATCTGTGCCAAAGCCTTGGTCAAGGGATCTGCGACGTTAGCCTCTGTGGGTACTCTGCAAATCTTCACATCTCCTCGATCGATGATCTCTCGAATGAGATGGAATCGCCGTAGTATGTGTTTGGTCCGTTGGTGTGAGCGAGGTTCCTTAGCCTGCGCAATAGCTCCATTGTTGTCACAATAGAGCTGTACTGGGTCGGCTATACTAGGAACCACTCCAAGCTCAGTAATGAACTTGCGGATCCAAACTGCCTCCTTTGCTGCCTCAGATGCAGCAATGTACTCAGCTTCTATTGTAGAATCAGCAACTGTATCCTGCTTTGAACTCTTCCAGCTGACAGCGCCACCATTTAAGCAAAACACGAACCCTGACTGCGATCTGTAATCATCCTGGTCGGTTTGGAAGCTGGCATCAGTGTAACCCTTTACAACTAGATGCTCATCGCCTCCAAATATCAAATAATATTCCTTAGTCCTTCTCAAGTACTTAAGGATATTCTTGACCGCTATCCAGTGACGTTCACCTGGATCTGACTGGTATCTGCTCGTCATGCTCAAGGCATACGAGACATCAGGACGAGTACATAACATGGCGTACATAATAGATCCTATGGCTGAGGCATAAGGGATCTTGCTCATGCGGTCTCTCTCCTCTCTAGAAGAGGGACCTTGAGTCTTCGAAAGACTCACGCCATGTGACATTGGCAGATTTCCTTTCTTGGAATTCTGCATGGCAAACCGTTGCAAAACGGTATCAATGTATGTACTCTGACTTAGGCCAAGCAATCTCTTAGATCTATCTCTATAGATCTTAATGCCTAGAATGCAGGCTGCTTCACCTAAGTCCTTCATTGCGAAGCAAGTCCCCAACCAAGTCTTCACAGACTGTAGCGAAGGGATGTTGTTCCCAATGAGTAGTATGTCATCCACATACAAGACTAGGAAGACTACTGTGCTCCCACTAACCATCTTGTAGACACAAGGTTCATCTTCGTTCATGATGAAACCAAACTGTTTAATCGCATCATCGAATCGAAGTTTCCAGCTCCGAGAAGCTTGTTTTAGACCATAAATGGCCCTGTGCAGCTTGCATACTCTGCCAGTATGAAGTGGATCTACAAAACCCTCAGGCTGTGTCATGTACACATCCTCGAGGAGGTTTCCATTCAGAAACGCTGTCTTGACATCCATCTGCCAGATCTCATAATCGTGGTAGGCTGCAATAGCAAGCATGATCCGAATGGACTTAAACATCGCTACTGGAGAAAAGGTTTCATCATAGTCAATACCATGAATTTGCTTGAAACCTTTAGCTACCAGTCTACCCTTATAGGTATGAGTAAGTCCATCCATGTTAGGCTTTCTCTTAAAGACCCACTTACACCCAATGGGTTTGACCCCTTCAGGTGGATCAACCAAGGTCCAAACTTGGTTAGTGTACATGGATTCCATTTCGGATCTCATGGCTTCCAGCCATGACTCAGAATCTGGGCTCATCACAGCTTCCTGATAGGTGGTAGGCTCATTCTTAATGATCATAACGTCATCATGGTCAGGCAAGAGAAATGAATATCTCTCAGGCTGACGACGTACCCTATCAGACCTGCGAAGAGGTAGGTCTACCTGAACAGGTTGTTGTTCCACAATTTCTTGTGTAACAATCTCATCCACCACTTCTTGTGGTTCCTGTTCAGTATCCATTAAGGGCTCAGTGCTATGGTCGTTGTCTTGAATTTCTTCAAGATCAAACGAACTCCCACTAGTCTTTCTAGAAACAAAGTCCCTTTCTAGAAAGACCCCAGTCTTAGCAACAAACACTTTGTGCTGACTGGGAATGTAGAAGTAATATCCCTTAGTTTCCTTGGGATATCCCACGAAATAGCACTTATCGGATTTGGGTCCCAGTTTGTCTGAGACTTGACATCTAACGTAAGCCTCACAACCCCAAACCCTCATGAAAGACATCTTGGGACTCCTCCCAGTCCATATCGTATATGGTGTCTTCATGACCGCCTTTGATGGAACACGGTTAAGTGTGAACGCTGCCGTGTCTAGAGCATATCCCCAAAAGGATATAGGAAGATCTGCGTGACTCATCATAGATCGTACCATATCTAATAAGGTACGATTTCTCCTTTCGGATACACCATTCCACTGTGGTGTTCCAGGGGGAGTGAGTTGGGATAGAATCCCACACTCAGCTAGGTAGTCACGAAACTCATGGCTCAAGTATTCTCCACCTCGATCTGATCGAAGTATTTTAATACTCTTGCCGAGTTGGTTTTGTACTTCATTTTTGAATTCTTTGAACTTTTCAAAGGACTCGGACTTATGTGTCATCAAGTACACATAACCATATCTACTGAAATCATCAGTAAATGTGATGAAGTATTTATAACCACCTCGAGCAGCAACATTGAAAGGGCCATATACATCAGAATGTATGAGTCCTAACAAATCTGTTGCCCTCTCGCTATGTCCACTAAAGGGAGTCTTAGTCATCTTGCCTAGAAGGCATGACTCGCATGTCTCATATGATTCAAAATCAAATGAATCCAGCAATCCATCCTTATGGAGCTGGGACAAGCGACTTTCATTTATGTGGCCTAAGCGACAGTGCCATAGATAGGTTGGGTTCAACTCATTTGATCTCAACCTCTTGGTATTCACGTTATAGATAGGGCTCTCTAAGTCTAGAATATAGAGGCCATTCATCAGATGTGCGCTACAATAGAACATATCCTTTAAATAAACAGAACAACATTTGTCCTTTATTATGAATGAAAAACCTTTGTTATCTAAATATGAAACTGAAATGATATTCTTTGTTAGTACAGGTACATAACAACAGTTATTCAATTCCAGTACAAGCCCAGAGGGTAGAGACAAAAAGTAAGTCCCTATAGCAATAGCAGCAACCCTTGCTCCATTGCCTACCCGTAGGTCCACCTCACCCTTGGCCAAAGCCCTGCTATTTCTCAGCGCCTGCACATTAGTACAAATGTGAGAAGCACACCCAGTATCTAATACCCATGATGTAGAAATAGAAAGGTTGACTTCTATAACATTTATACCTGAAGTCACTTCGAACCGCTCATGCCTTGCCTGCCCTTGATATAATTGCTTGAGGTGGCCAATCATATCGTAGGCATTCATGTTCTCGTGTTGCTTCTGAAGCTCAGAGGACATGCAGCATAGCATTAGGCACGACACGTCTAACGCGTCGTCTTGATGCTTCTGATGAGCATCTCTAACGCTACGGATGGCTGAGGGTGGTGGTGCTTCAGGAACTGCTTGCTCTAGAACGTACAGCTTACGTTTCTGTTTGAGGACTATCCTCAAGTTCCTGTACCAGTCCAGGAAATTAGCTCCAGTGAGCTTGTCCTTCTCAAGGATAAATCGCAGAGAGAGAGTGTTCGTGTTTGACATGGTAATCTACAACATAAAATGCAGAAAATAAATATCCACCATTGTATCATATTTTATCATTTAACTAGGCCTTTAATTAAATGATGCTCCCACTGAATTATAGGACTTTGGTAGAATCGAATCATAGATGTGGTAAAACCACACTACTAGATCCACACCAACTAACTATAATTCGCATAGGTCAAGATCCACATCATACTACGCCTTGAGTTAGCTTTGGCTAAATCGCCCAAGACTTAGTATGATCGGTAGGTACTAATTACCAATTACATCTCTATGCAACTCTTGTTTATAGGATCAAGAATTAACATTTATGAATAATCTTGAGTTAGCTTTGGCTAAATCGCCCAAGACTATTGATAAATGCGATCTTGTCCTACCTTTCCAACTATTGGAATATGCCTATAGTTAGGCTCGATCCAATTGAGCTAACTAGTTACTCAATCTAATTGAGCTCAATCTAACCCAAGCGTGATAGGCGGGACCAAGGTTGTCCCTCCGCATCCCACCAAGATTAAATGCATTGCTCTGCTTTGGCAGATTCAACAATTGCATATGATCATGGTAGTGATGGGTATCAAGGCTCGTTAGGCATATACGAGTTGATTTCGATTTAGATCTAATCTAATCGATGATGTGCATCGTATGTAGGCATTTATTAAATCTAATTTAACCTAAATGTGTACTAGGTGCACATCAAAATGTGGTTCCCACATTATATGTGCATCACATACACTCATGTATATTCTATTCTATACTAACATGCATCACATACATATGAGCAAAATAAAATATACAAGAAAATTAAGTGTGATTAGTCATGGCCCTACTAAGATCTTCTCAAGCCAATGAGAAGATTTTTTGGTCAACCTAGGGTCTAGGCAGCAGCTTCTCCAAGCTCCTCCTTCCAGAACCCTATGTGTTGTCGGCTTGCTTCCCATGAGTCCGTCTTCTCCAGAATTGCCTTCATCGTTAATTTTGTACATTACAAAATTTATACTCGAGTTACATTCGAGTCTTAAAATAATTTTAACAGAAATAATAATAAAAAAAACCGACACGCAGGTCGCAATCACAATACAACACCCACAACACAAATAACGGCACGCAGGCCGTAATATGAATTACACACATATTTTAATCTAATTAAAATAGGGTTTTGGGCCATGATCATCACACTTCTGTACATAATTCAAAATTATGTAATTTTATAAATTTTATACAATTTTTCTACTGATTTTTAGAATTTTTCCGAGTCACAACTCCGCGGCGGTCCCGGTAAGCGGGTTTCGGGCGTAATCGCGAGACAAGGCCCCTTGCGGGGTTAGGGGCAGCGCCCCTACTCGTGAAATAACCTTCACGAGTGTCTTCTTGCGATTATACAGTGCCTTTACCCGCTGTCCCAAAAACCATTTGGGCGAAACTTGCCGTTTCGGAGAAGTTTTTCTCGGTGGCCAAGTCTACAAGTGCTTCGCACTCGTCGCTTTGCCTCTACGAGAAAAATTACTCAAAAATCCTAAAATTTAGAAAAATCATAGAAGCATATATTTATCTAAATTTTGTATCTAATACAAAAAAAAATAAAACAAAACGAGCACAAGCTTCGCTCGTGGCTCTGATACCACTGTAGGGTTTTTCGGGCCACGAAAACCGCTTTTTCGCGTCGCGGAAACCCCGAAAGCCCCAATAGCAAGGATCCGAGCGAAGAAAGCCATTTCAAAAATTACGAGTGCTCGTTTACATGCTTCAAAACCCGATCTACTCCTAGATCTAAAGAGGGATAAACATTTTACCTTTGATGCGTGCCCCGTTTAATCCCGTTCGCTCCCTTTTGGATGTCGAATCTCTAGGACGTCAAGTGCCGTCCCTCTAGAAGTATCCACGCGAACAAAAGTAGATGGATGAAATCCTTTAGGTGTGCTAGCACCTTGTAGGATTCGGCCAAGAGGAGAAGAGGAAGAAGAACTCCAACAATTGGAGAGGAAGAAGAGAAGACACCACTTCAGGAAAAATGAAACAAAACCCCCTTTTGTTCTTCCATGGTGGCCGGCCACTTAATGGCCATTAATGGCCATTAAGTGGCCGGCCATAATGGCCACTAATGGCCATTAGGTGGCCTTCCTTAATCCCCTTTCAATTTGAATTCAAATTCAAATGAGGGGGAAACCAAGCCAAGTCATCACTTGGTCAAGTCAAGGTGAGGTGGCCTTTTGGTCAAGTCAAACTTACCTTTTATGGAATTTCCATATTTAGTCAAGTCAAACTTGACTCCATTTCTTCTCCCATGTCAAGTCTAACTTGAAGTGGAACCAAGTCAAGTCAAACTTGATTTGGATTTGGGTCAAGTCAAACTTGCCTTTTATGGACTTTCCATATTTAGTCAAGTCAAACTTGACTCCATTTCTTCTCCCATGTCAAGTCTAACTTGAAGTGGAACCAAGTCAAGTCAAACTTGATTTGGGTTTGGGTCAAGTCAAACTTGCCTTTTATGGACTTTCCATATTTAGCCAAATCAAACTTGACTTCATTTTTCTCCATCTATTTGTTCTTTGCGTGTGACCCTATAGGTTCTTGTAACGTTGGCAATGCTTCTAACCTCTTAGAAACATAAGCAATGAGCGGTATCTAGCAACACATCATTGCTACCCAAGTTACAAGAATGTTGAGATCCAACATCACCAATGTGACTAATAATTGTGACCATCACAATATTTGACAACGTCCTTCTATCCTCGATATCTAGATCGATCTTTCATGAGGCATAGACCGTGTCATCCTCCAATCAATCTAGGCGTCTTGAACTCCAAGTAGACTCACTATAATCAAATAAGCTCAATATCTCATATTGCCTTATTTGGGCATGGCCATGCACTTAGTGATCTCACTCTATCAAGACTATGATATCTCTCCCGTCATATAGGAGGGATAGATCCCATCTACATCACTCACATCCCTCCGCTTAATTTGTTACATACCCAGTAATCGCCTTTATAGTCCACCCAGTTACAGGTGACGTTTGACGAAACCAAAGTACATAACTCCTTATGTAGGGAACTATGGTGACTTCAGGTCTAAGGACTAATAGTCATACTAATAGTCACATGAGAAAGTATATGACACTCATATAACGATCCATGATACTTTCTCATGGTGGGTCATTCAGTATACATTCTCTAATGTATACCCATGTGTCAACTTGATATCTCATATCCATGACTTGTGAGATCAAGTCATCATGTTGACCTACATGCTAGTCTCTATGCATTAACATTGTCCTTGAATGTTAATACTTGACTAGGAATAATTAAGAGTAGTGTTCTCTATATCATCTCACTATCGATTCAACTAATCGATTGATATAGATAAGAACCTTCTACTCAAGGACGTTATTATACTAAGTTATTTGGCACCAATACACATAAGTACAATAACCATAAGAAATGCCTTTATATATAAGAAATATATATACAAGAATATGATACATTGAGTCCAAAAAGTAATCATCATATGATTGGCTCTAGGGCTCTCACTAACATCTCAAGCGTGCAGGGTCAGAAAGAAATAAAATAATATCAATCTCTGCATGAAATGAATCCAAAACTGCATCATATTCAATTAAATCAAATCTTGGTGCCTCAATAAATTTTTCACATTTATTTCCTATAAAATTTGCATCCAGGAACTCATCACAGATAATGAAATCAATTTTTGGCACTTCAATAAAAATATCACAATTATTTTTCAACAAAGATGTATCAAGCAATGTATCACAACCTATATCATCAATTTTGGGTGCCTCAATGAATTTTTCACAATTATTTTCAGCACATGATATATCAAAAAACTCATCACAACAATCAACAACACTAGGCACTTCTAAAACATTTTCACATTCAGCATTGGCATCTAAGGTAGTACAACATGCTTCAGTTTCAGCAAATTTAACACTAAGTACCTCTAGGGATTTTTCACAATCTAATTCTACAAGAGATGCATCCCTAAGTATATCACAAACAATAAAATCAGTTTGAGGTACCTCTATGCAATTTTCAGAAAAATTTGGGGGAGTATTTACCTGATCGTGCTGAAAAATACCTGGAGGTTCTACAGAAGTAGATGTATCCGTGTTCTCCTCCTGGTCAAGTATATGCTCCACTGTAGGTTCAGGTTCTGGTGGACGCTCAAATAAAACAGGTGATCCTTGGGTTCTTGCTTCCACCAAGCAAGTCCCTACACTTTCTGGTAATTGTGGTGGTCCCTGAGGCTTAGTGCAATCCCCTACACCCTTAAATTCATCTGATTGTCCTGATCTTTGGGCTTGTATCTGATTGAATTGATCAACCAATTTTGCAAGGCTTCCTTCGATGTCTTGTTGTTGTTGAAAATTTTGCTGTTGTTGTAATTGAAAATTTTGCTGTTGTTGTAATTGAAAATTTTGCTGTTGTTGTAGGATTTGTTGACACATCTCCATCATCCTTTGGTGTAGAGCCTCATCCCAGTCAGGATCATCAAAGCCTCCTTGATTAAACTGCTGAAATGGGAGGGGCTGAAAATTCTGAGTGTCTTGCTGAAAATTCGGCTCGTATGACTGTGAATATTGAAGAGGTTGTTGAAAATTCTGTATAGGTTGAAATTCTTGCTGCCATGGCTGAGGTGGAAGCTGAAATTGATTATTTTGGGGCTGAAAACTTTCAAAAGGCTGCTGGAAATTCGAATGTGATTGCTGAAATGGTTGCTCAAAACCCTGGAATTGTGGCTGCCCACTCTGAATTTGTGGCTGGAAATTTGGTTGATTTTGCTAAAAATTTTGGAAAGGCTGAAAAAACTGATTTGTTGACTGATTAAATGGTTGGTTCTACTGAAACTGTGGACACGGCTACTGGTAAGTAGATGAAAACATTTTGAACCTGCAGCCCTGTCACAAAACAAACAAGAAAAATGACAGTATCTGTATACAAAAGATAAAGCAAAATAAAATAGAACCCAATGATATATCCAAAGGCATACAAGCAAAAATCAAACAAATCAACTAGTTATTCCCCGGCAACGGCGCCAAAAATTTGATAGCCCCAAACTATGTGTCACGAATGTGGGCCTCAAATTTAGATGTGAATGAATGCTGGAAACCCTTTTTACAATCAAAAATATGAAAATGTAATATAGGGGCCACAGGTCGTATTTTTCTCGGGGCTAGTTGACGTTGTTTGATTCGCGCTTGTATTTAGGTGTCGTTTGTGTTTTCGGGTTTCAAATAAATATTTGGGATTTGGTTTCGAATAGACAAGAAGAATGCAATGAAAAGCAAAACCACTCAATTAAGGGAGCTACACAAGGAGTTGATACATAACAGGGCTAAAGCTTTTTTTGATACCAAAATTCAGGGAGACAAGCTGAAATTTCCGGAAAGAAGTTACAATTCAGAAATGCAATGAATGCCAAGACACTGATTTCAAGTTCAAACTGATGCCAAAAACTGATGTGCAGACATGAATAAATGCAGGGATTAGTAAGGGAATTCAGAACTCAAAGCTAAACACTTCAGACACAAGACTTATTCAAGAATCATGCGCAGGAATGCAGAAGTTCAGAGATCATGCACAGGAATGCAAGAAATTCAGAGATAAAGCATCAGACCGTATGCAATCTCAAACAAACCGGCTGAAATAGATGGTTCTAATCTATAGTTCAGTAAGCTTTAGAAGATCTAATGTTTCCTTGACACCAAGTTTAGAAACCACTGACTGAAACTGACAGCCTTGAGGCTGAAACTGATACACACAGAGGAAAGTGATACGCAGAGCAGAATTAATAAGCACAGCAGAATAAATATGATACGCAAGCTTTGAATGAACTGATGTGCAGAATTTTGGCAAATTTTAGACACGAAATGCAGAGATCAGGCTGTGTGCAGAAATGGAAAGCCGCAGCAATTAAAATGAAATAAGTCACACTGAGTAACTACTTCCTAATGCAAAAGAACTCCAACTCAGATCTTAACTGATACAAACATCATCAGAATCAAGCTTAGGATTGCAGAATTAAATCTGGAGGCAGAATTGGACGGTGAATACAGCAATAGGAATTCAGAAATGAAGTTTATTCACAATAACTAATGGGCAAAGCTAAAATCGAATGCTATTTAGCTAGACTAAACTACAGGTTTTAAACTCACAAAGTAAAACTACAGCAAGCTTGGAACAAAATGCAGGAATTCAATAGAAAGGAACTAAAAATGCAGAATTAAATTGGCACACAAGCTGGAATTGGCACGCAAGGATTTAAACTACAATTAAACTGAAATTTAACTCAATCTATCACTAACCAAGTTCCTAAATTGCTGAACTCAAAGATTAAAAACCTAATGAAACCAAACAATTCAGAATTACAAACTAAGACAGCTGATCTAATTGTAGGAAAACAAAACAGATTTGGCAGAAATGGAATTTAAGCTACAAACAAAATGAAACTAGCTAACTAAACTACTCCTCAACCCTTCCCAAGCTCAAGAACTTCTTGGTCGTCAATCAAGAGCTGGCTTCGAACCCCTAGGCTCAGCAAATCAGTGGAAAACCATTTCTGAAGTTGATTCTGCATCAAATCTGCGCTTGCTGGAAATCACAGTCCGATTCACTCCATCTCAATTGGTGGAGCTGCGATGATGAATTGGGAAGCTTCTGAGCTCACCTGAGAACCCCTACAAATGGCTCAGAAGCTTGGAAGTGGATCGTGGTTGAGAAGAAAAGAGTCGGACTGAGGAAATGCCGAAACCCTCAAGCAATCCCTGTTCCGGCGCAAATGGAGCTGAATTCTTCAAAGAACGATTGCCAAAGACTCAATTCTTGATCTAGGATGAAGATTGAGGGATCGCGCCTCCTTGATGAAGAAATCTAGCTAAGAAACAGTGAAGAAAAAATGAAGAAGGAAGCTGCGGCGGAGACGCGACAACGGCTGAAGGCAGGAAATTTTTGATTAAATACTTAAGCATGGACGGTCCAGATTGATCCACTTCAATCCAACGGCTGATCTTGCTCTGATTTGAGCCAAACTTTGATGATGATGATCTGGGGTCAGGATCTGCCTTGTGGTAGCTCGGATCCTCCAGATTTGCAATGGATGGTCCAGATCAAGCTAATCTTTGAATGGATGATCTAGAGCCCTCCAAGCTTGATCCAACGGTTGATTTAGCTCTGATTGGGATGAAATCTTCAGATCTTGATCAGGGTGCTTGATCAACCCTTGCCCTAGCTCGGATTGCTTCAGATCATCCCGGATGGCTCAGATCTAGCCGCTCTTGAATCGGACGGCCCAGATTAAATCATAATCTTGATAATTCGATCCGGGTCACTTCCGACTCAAGTTTGACCCAATATGCCCTAGATCCTTGAACCTTTGATGCCTACAAAAAATAGATCAAGAATTTAGTGGTCAAATAATCCAATTTTATACAAATTTGCAATTAAGTCCAAAACAAGAGTAAGTTCTAAAACCTAGGACAATTTCACAATTAAGCAATAAAAACATAGGTCAAACATGGATTATAGCAGCTCAAATAATCAATAAAATAGTATTTATCACTACTACTGAAGCTTCACTGATTATATTCGATGATTGGGTAGATAGGAGACACAAATAAAAAAAAGAAGAAAATGCTAAAAAAATGATAGAAATTGTCATGACAGTTGAATAGCTCATGAAATGTGGCTAAGTACAAGAAATCTAGAAAAAGCATATACATGTGTCATTTCAATAATCATCACAAGTTGAATGTTAAACCACACAGACATTGAACAAAATATAAAAGTTTGTAAGATCAATTATATTGTTGGAAATCCTTATAGATTTGTTCGAATTAGTACTAAGATAAATCAAATGGACTGATTAAGTTTATCAACAAGAGGAGAGGAGGAGAGAACTTGAAGAAGATGCAGATGCACTTCATATATATAGTCTTTGTTCATATATTTCACCAGAAGCTTCAGAGATAAGAGTGGAAGAAAGTTTAATCCTAATTAGGGATGGAAACAGGCCAGGCCAGGCCAGACTTTCACCTTAACAGGCTAGGCCTGTATAACAGCAAATAGGCCTGAGCCTGGCCTGTGGCCTGTTACAGGCTTTATTCTAGGCCTGAGCCTGGCCTGTTCAATAGCCTGGCCTGGCCTGTGGCCTGTTTACAAAGTCTGTAATTTAATTCGAATTTCGAAAACATGATAGATATAGATATTCTGATTTTGGATAAAAAAAAACATAAAAGACTTGTGATCTGTTGGTTAGGTGGGTGAAGATAAGTATCGACTTGGGCGGGGGTCCAGGGATCGAAACTCTACATTTGCATTACATTTTGACATTTGATAATTTATAGAATACATGTTTAACAGGCCCAGGCCGGCCTGTCAGGCTTTATAGGCTTTATATTGAGCCTGGGCCTGGCCTGATAAGAAAAACAAGCTTTCAAAAGGGCCTGTTTATTATTTTAATTTTTAACAGGCCAGGCCAGGCCAAATACAGGCCAGGCCACAGGCCCCTGACAGGCCGCCTGACCTATTTCCATCCCTAATCCTAATTCTTAGCAACAATATCTGCTCACTATTGAATATGAATCTGATAGAGACAATGAAGAAACATTAGTGATGGGGCTGGAAAGCCCGTGTCCGGCACAGGAGATGAAGAAGTCAGGGACATGACATAACCTCTCTTCTCGGGCCCCGGGGCCCCCTTTCGGGGGCGCGCTTGGGAAGGTCAATCCAAGGATCCCTCGCGGATGCCCCCTTGGGAGGGGAGGCCCCGAGAGTACTTCGGGAGATAGCGCACCCAAAGACCCCCCAGCTCACCTTGGGAGGCGGAGTCCTCGCAACAGCCGACCTCGGGTACCGAACTCCCCCCGCTCAGCGCGGGCAAGTCCACGCACCCCCCCCCCCCGAGTGTCTCTACTAGAGAATGAGTGATAACGACGCGAACTGTTTCAAAGGATATCCCTTTATCACCGAAAGCAGGGGGCGCGGCCTAAATATCGAAGGCGTGATACCGATAAAGAGGGCATGACTAGTCTGTCGACATCAATATAAAAGGTAGACCAACCCTCCGGTAAGGGGTGTTGGTGACGAGATGGCTAGAGAGGGGGGTGAATATAGCCAATCGCTTTTCCTTTGAAGAGATAATAATTTCTGCACTCGTAGATGTAAGTAGCACAGCGGAAGTATAGAAAACAGGATGTGTAGAAACTAAAACCGAAAACTAACTAGAAAGATTAGCAAGATCGCTAACAAGGAGATTTTACAAGGTTCGGGGATAACTTGCCCCTACTCCTTGGCGTGCCCTTAAGGTGCCCTTGATCGTCGGCAGATCAAGCCCCGGTTAACACCGGATAATTCAGCAACCTCCTTCTCGGTGGAGAAACCTCTCCACAGTGTGTTTCAAGCAAGTATATAGATTAAGCACAAAGAAACAACAAGAAGGATCTTACTCAAACACTTAGCAAGGACAAGAACACAGCAAGCTTCCCTGAGCTCCACCCAGTGGCGATCTCACGCAAGAACCCTCTTCGTGTCTTCCCACTGTCGGACTCCAAGCTCCTTGTTCCCTCCTTCAAGGCTCAAGTAAGGATGACTGCTTTTCGATCGCTTGCTCAGAATGATCGAGACCTCAAGAACAGCAAGCTTGATGTGGAGAAAAACAAAGCACAGGAACTCAAGAGCACAAGCTGAAGAACTGTCAAAACTATACTCCACAGAAACTCTCTCGTTCCTTTTGTTTCTCCGCTAAGCAACAAGTGACCTCATCTCCAGCAGCCTACAGCTGCCTCACTGCCAATGCGCCAGCTACACTGAACCCTTACTGAACTTCCTGAGCTCCCTCAGCCAAGCTTCAGTCAGCGGCTTCAGTCCTGCAGCTCCAGCCGTTGCAACCTGAGTTGAGAAAGGGACAAACCTGCTCCAAGGAAAGCTCTCTTTGACTTCTCCTTGAGTGTTTGAATCCTTCCCTGTCACCTGAAACTTAATCAGACTGTTAGAGCAGCAAATCACGCAGTAAATCAAATATCAGAGATAAACAGCAGCGAATCGAATATGGTCAGATGCGATCAGAGCGTCTGACAGTGCATTTTGAATTAAAGTGATCGGTCACCTGACCGATCAGAGAGCCTCCTGATCGGTCACCAGACCGATCAGGCTGGTTCCAGACCGATCAGGATTCGTCCTGATCGATCCCCAACGCTCAATCAGAAATCGCGATTTCTTTGAGATTCTCCTGGACCGATCACTAAATCGATCCCAGGTCGTGGATCGTTCACCTGACCGATCCACCCTTATATTGGGTGATTTCTGAGTTTCACAGGCTATGCCTTCTGATCGGTCAACTGACCGATCAGGGTGTCACCTGATCGGTCAGCAGTCCGATCAGGTCATCACCAGATCGATCAGGAACCGTCCTGATCGATCTTAGTGAGGAGCCCGCGAAGCTGGATATATCGTTCACCAGAACGATCTGCACAGTGATCCTGATCGGTCATCAGACCGATCAGGAGCTGTTCAGCAAGTGAACTCAACCTCACTGCTTGCTCCCTGATCGGTCACCAGACCGATCAGGAGCCAGTCAATGGGTGAAACGCATACTCCCTGATCGGTCACCAGATCGATCAGGAGCAGCACAGTAGGTTCCCAACCTCACTGTGTGCTCCCTGATCGGTCACCCAACCGATCAGTCATCGCTGGATCGGTCACCAGACCGATCCACGAAGGAGCAGCGTGCCAGAATCCCTGATCGATCACCTGACCGATCCAGGGACTTAAACTCAGCCCTCCAAGCTAAGTTTCCATTCACCTTAGCCCTCCAAGCTAAGGATTTTCCATCTAACTCTCCAAGTTGGGAATTTGCACCTAACCCTCCAAGTTAGGACTTTTCACCTAGCCCTCCAAGCTAGGACTTTTCACCTAGCCCTCCAAGCTAGGACTTTTCACCCAACCCTTCCGAGTTAGAATATCATCCAACCTAGCCCTCCAAGCTAGGCACCTGACCCTCCAAGCCAGGACTTTTTCACCTAATCCTCCAGGATGAGAATTTGCACCTAACCCTCCAAGTTAGGACTTTTCACCTAGCCCTCCAAGCTAGGACTTTTCACCCAACCCTTCCGAATTAGGACTTTTACAACACCTAGCCCTCCAAGCTAGGATTTTTCACACCTAACCCTCCAGGTTAGGATTTTTCCAACACCTAGCCCTCCAGGCTAGAATCCTCCATATCATGCCTAATCCTCGATCAGGACTTAATCATAATCATCATCATCATCATCAACCTAAACTAAAATCGTTGTCAACACCAAAACAACAATCAGGGCCAGACTGCATCAACAATCTCCCCCTTTTTGTTGTTTGACAACCCGATTTTAAGTTTAGGGATTCTCAATCAATTTTTCAAATTTAGAATCATAGGGGAATCCAGATCCTCCCCCTACAACATGATCATTCTAAACTTAACCAATCCACACTCTCCCCCTTTGTCGAACACCGAAAAGGGGCAAGAGGGACTGTTAAGATTAAAATAAACTCCCCCTCAACCCTAAAGGTATCCCAACTCAACAAAGATGTGATAGATTGAGGAATAACCATACAAACACATGTGAAAATGTATAGCAAGACATAACAATCACATGCATCATATGAGTATGAAGTATCAGATCACAGAGCATGCCATAATATTCATAAGCATCAAGTAGACATGGCAGTGTAAGCATGAACATGGCAATGGAGCAATCATGCAGATCATAGTCATATAGACAACATGACATCAACAGTAGATATACTAATATCAGATAAGCATGTGAAGCAAAGTCAGATAAGTCAAAACATAAGACACCCAGACAAGTAGCAAAATACGTGTGGCACAAGGCCACAATAGTCAAGTCACAGAGTATACAGCCCAAAAGTATCACAGTCAAATACGCAGATCATGAGAGGACAGCAGACATCCTAGCTCATGTGTCCGTGGGAGGGTCGTCATCGCGCATGAGGTCATCCATCGTGGCATCAGTCGATCCCGGTGCAGCGCTGCCCGAAGGAGGATCCCCTGGAAATGTATGGCGGCGCCACTCTCCATACCACGTCTGCTGTAATGCCTGGACCCCAGAAACAGTAGACTCTACGCCGGTCAATCGGCGATCGAATGCCCTGAACTCCGAGCGGATCTCCTCTCGATGAAGCTCTCGTAAATGAAGATCCTGCTGGATGGTCCACTCGAGCTCTGAGATCTGCCAGCGCAAGTCTGGCTCGGGCTCATCGTAGTAATCGTCAGCAGCATGGGGCTCATGAGGAGCAGCAACATCGGGTGGTGCCTGAAAGTGTGGTGCTCCGCCAGGTAACTCACCGAGACCTCGCCCATCCTTCCACACCAACACCCCATCTCGCTCACGAATGATCATACCAGACTTCGCAAAAGCTCGCCGACCCAACCGACAATCTTGCTTAACCATGGGCACGGTCCTGCCTTTGGTGACATCAACACCAACTGACATAAGCCAATCAGTGATGATGTGACCAAACGGCATATAAACCATGCGACGACTCGGCTCACGGTAGGATAGGATAGACTGGAAGATGCTCTCCATAATATCGAAGTCCATCCGACAATGTATGTCGTAGAGCATAAGGCAGTGGTAGGATCGGATCTCGGCCAACGGCTTTGAAGTGATTGGTAAGATGCAATTTGTGATTATCTTGAAAAGAACATAGTCAGCTGGAGCAAGGCGGAGAGCTGCAAAGGTAGGAAAAACTGGACCCAACTCATCAAGCCCGGCAGGGCGAGGATGACCGAAGAAGTGCTGATAGATAGAGTCAGGGGTAACATCTGCGAATGGTGCTAGCAGAGGATCAGGAAGTTCAGGATAGATCGAATAGAGGTTAGGTGATCGTCGACCACCTAAGTATTCGACTAGAATCTCATATGAAAAATCGAGGTTCATCTTCCCGACGCGAGTAGTGAACTCGAATCCCCCTTGTGGACCTTGTTGTAGGTTGTTGTAGAATTCAGAGACGAGGTCGTAGTTTATGGTCCGTTCCAAGGAAAGAAGAAACCCCAGATTGTAGTAAGTGACAATCTCCATGACTGAGGGACAGAACTCAGTCAGGAAGGGAACATCAATGGATCTGCAGGGTAATAATTTGAAGGTCCTTGCTTGAAAAGCTTGTTCACAGGCCGCATTGGGGAACCGAGAGCTAGAAGAAGGCTGTGGCCTTCTGGAAGGGGCAGAGGAGGCAGGAGCTTTCCCCCTCGATGTAACGACCCGCCTTCTGGTACTAAGCTTCAAGGCGGATCGCTACTAACTAACTGATTAACTGACTAATTAATGATTTCTAATAATGCTAAACCAACTGGGAGAATTTTAAAAAAATCTTATTTTACTATTTACTGAACTAACAATTCATAAACATGTTAAGAGTACTAACTAGCCCAAAATAAAGCAAAACTTTTATTTTATTACCTTGGCAGGATTCGATCCCCCAACCTCTGCGTTGCATGGCTAAAGTACTAACCAGCTGCTCTACACCAGTTTTGTTCTACACAGTACCAGTCGACTGCTATATGCCAGTCGACTGGTCGGGCCATAGAATGTTTCTGTGCCCGATACCAGTCGACTGGTATTTTCCCAGTTGACTGGTAGTTCTGAAATTCTAGCTTTCAGATTTCTAGATTTTACCAAACTTGAGCCACAATGTACCAAAATCCTATCTAACAAGTAGAATGACATAAATGAAGTTCCACAACCATTCTAAGGCATTTATTACATGTTTTTGGAGGGGTTCTAGCATGCATAGCAACTTAGAAATCGCAATTCAACATATAGAAGCAAATAACATAAACGTGTCAAGTTCGTATCAACTTCTTATTGAAACCATTCATCATTCGTATCTAAGGGCATTCTTAGCTACCACATTTCATTCTATATGGTGCATATATCTTAAAACAAGCATATCCTATGTGTTTAGCATGTAAATCAAAAGTATCAAGTTCTTATCTCTAAAGCTTAAGCATGGATCTAAATCTCCATATTGCAAGTAGTAACTCATATCATTCAACATTCGCTAAGCAAGTATTAACACAGGTAAATAAACTACTTTAATATACTAGGCACCACAAATAACGAGTCTAATTAAGTTCATACATGGTTCACATAACCTATTGCGGAAAAACTAAAAGAAACATAATAAAGACTATTTCTATGCTTTGCAAGTTCCGAAGACTTTTATTCCAACTCCACCATCACACACACTTTGCATCAAGCCCACCGCCTCCGCTACTAGTGCTTTCCTTTACCTGTATCTGCAGTATAAGGAAATGCAAACTAATAAGCATAAAGCTTAGTAAGTACCAACTAGCCTCCCAAAACTATGAAAACTCGAATTATGCTTTTGTAAAACATGCTATGCACATACATGCTCATATCTATAAGAAATCATGCTAGGCTCATGCTAACTTACATATCATAGAGTGTCATGGCGTATAACTGAGACATGACACATACTGAACTAAAACTGAAAAGTAAGCTATAGCATGACATACATATCTGAACTGGAACTGAAACTAACTAACATAAAACTAATTATTAAATTCACCACATGCTAATATGAATTTCTGAAAACTAAATACATATAGTAGGTGAAAGTAATAATCAACTGCTGTGGGCCCGGCAATGTACCAACTGTGCGCGCATCCCTAATAAACCCGAGGTAGCAAATCCCGAATCCATTAGGGTTCTACTAGGTTATCTAAACCTAGGGGCAACTAGAAGCCCATCCCATACTAGGTTATCTAAACCTAGAGGCAACTTGGAGCCTATCCCTGGACCGATGTCCGGTACAATGCCAACTGAAAATAAAATAGTCTTTTATACTTTTCTTTCCTTTTCTGATTCTTGCTTTTACTAGGTTATCTAAACCTAGGGGCAACTAGGAGCCCATCCCGTTGGGCCTTGGCCCCAATCATAACTGAGCAAAAATTTCTATTCTTTAATGCTTTCTATAGCATTAACTGACTAACAATTTAATAAACACCTTGCGACTTAACCCTTTCTTTCCCTTTAAAGTCACTCCCTGGGCACTCGAACGTGCTCCTTAACCCGAAACTGAAGGGTAAGTGCACTCAAGCCCATCCAGGGATACCTTCAGACTCTAAAACTAATCCGAAGGTTTAATACAACGTGCTTGTTCATAATCTACGATTTCTAATCGTAGGACATACATGTAAGGAAATAAAACATACGAAACGTCAATCGAAACTACTTATACTGCAGGACATCCTGCGTAAGGTTTTCTTACGAATAAAAAATCTAAAATTCCTGAGGGAACGTCGAACTACAACGTTCTTCTTGCTTCTTGGCGTTCTCCTCGCGTCTACGAGGGTCCCCGTAGAGAATAGGGCCTCTTGGGACCTTCCCTTTATTCCCCTTTGTCTTGGGCGGCAAGAGAAGAGGTGAAGAAGAAGAAAAAATCGAGAGAGGGAGAGAGGGCGTCGGCGGTGAGAGGATGTGAGGGAAAAGAATGATTATAAAAATCCTAAGTTTCCCTTTTATACTTATGGAAAAATTTAACTAACTTTACCTTATCTATATTTCCCTCTAGTCTATTCCAACGAAAATCAGGCAGCTCACTTGGTAGTCCACTCTTCTCTCACAGCCTAGGTTCAGGGATCAAATCCCAATTACGCGTTTTTCTCTTTTTATCCCTTTTAGCCACTTTCGTTTACGGAAAAATTCTATAAAAATATCCATAAATTTGGAATAAATTCTAAGATATTTCTAAAATTAGGTTTGAGAATTTTCGGGCATTACAATCCCCCATACCTTATAAAAAGTTCGTCCTCGAACTTAAACAATTCTGGGTATTTCTGCTTCATGCTGTCCTCTGGTTCCCATGTTGCCTCTTCTACTCTGTGATTTTGCCATATGACTTTCATTAATGGTACCTCCTTGTTTCGCAATTTCTTAACTGCTCGGTCTATTATCTGAATAGGCCAACTATCACAACTGAGATGTTCGCGAACTTGTACCGTCTGTGGCTCTATCACCTGGGTGGCATCTGGGATATGCTTCTTCAGCATGGAAACATGAAATACATTGTGGATAGCTGACATCTCCTGAGGTAGCTCCAACTCATAAGCTACTTTGCCAACTCTTCTAGTGATGGGGTATGGTCCTACATATCTGGGACTTAGCTTGCCCTTCTTCCCAAAACGCATTACTCCCTTCATGGGAGCCACTCTGAGGAACACTGTATCCCCAACTTCAAACTCTAATGGTCTGCGCCGTGTATCAGCATAGCTCTTCTGGCGGCTTTGAGCTGTTTCTATTCACTGGCGGATCTGTTGTATGGCTACGGTGGTATCATCTATAAGATCTGTCTATAGGCCTAACTCTTGCCTCTCACCACCCTCGTACCAGCAGATAGGAGATCTACACCTCCGCCCATATAAAGCCTCATAGGGTGCCATGCCGATAGTGGCCTGATAACTATTGTTGTAAGCGAATTCCGCTAAGCACAAGTATCTGCACCAACTGCCCTTGAAATCTAAAGCACAAGCTCTGAGCATATCTTCTAGTACTTGATTAACTCTCTCTGTCTGACCATCTGTCTGAGGATGGAAAGCTGTGCTAAACTTCAGTTTGGTGCCTAGTGCTGTCTGTACGCACTCCCAGAAGTGTGAAGTGAACCTACTGTCCCTATCTGAAATGATAGTCCTAGGGACTCCATGTAGTCTGACGATCTCCTTGAGGTATAACTGAGCTAGCTGTTCCATGGAATAGGAGATCCTGATAGCTAGGAAGTGGGCAGACTTAGTCAATCTGTCTACTATTACCCAGATTGCATCATATCCATTCGTTGTTCTGGGTAGTCCCACTATAAAATCCATGGAAATATCTTCCCATTTCCATTCTGGAATCTGAATAGGCTGCAGAACTCCTCCTGGTCTCTGATATTCTACCTTGACCCTTTGGCATGTCAGACAGGTACTGACATATCTGGCGATGTCTCTCTTCATCCCAGGCCACCAAAAACGTCCCCTGAGGTCTTGGTACATTTTGGTGGAACCAGGATGCATTGCATAAGGAGATCTATGTGCGTCCTCTAGGATCTTCCTTCGGAGCTCTTCTTGGTTCGGAACACATAATCGGTCACCGTAGTACAATGTCCCATTATCTGATAGGCGAAATTCTCCATTTTCGGCTTCTGTTATCCCCTGCTTGATTTTCTGAAGGTCTGGATCTTGATCCTATGCTGTCTGGATGTCTTCAATCAGGGTGGACACTAATGTCAAAGTGGAGAGCTGCCCAACTAAAATTTCCAGTCCGAACTCTGATAACTCTTTCCGAATGGGCTGTGACATCGTGGACAAAGCTAGTAGGGTGACACTAGATTTTCTGCTAAGTGCATCTGCCACCTTATTAGCTTTACCTGGATGGTAGAGGATGTCGATGTCATAATCCTTGACTAGCCCAAGCCACCTGCGTTGTCTCATGTTCAGATCCTTCTGAGTAAAGAAATACTTTAAGACTCTGATGATCTGTGAAAATCCTACACTGAGCTCCGTATAAGTAATGCCTCCAAATCTTAAGAGCGAACACTACTGCAGCTAGCTCAAGGTCATGGGTAGGGTAATTCTTCTCATAGTCCTTGAGTTGTCTAGAGGCATAGGCAATAACCTTGCCATTCTGCATCAGCACTGCTCCAAGTCATAATTTAGACGCATCACTATATATGTCAAAGCTGTCAGTGGTCTCTGGAAGAGTCAGGATGGGAGCACTAGTCAATCTTCTCTTTAATTCTGTAAAATTGTTCTCGCAGTCCTCTGTCCACTGAAACTTTCTATTCTTTCTAGTAAGAGCTGTCAGTGGGGAGGCTATTCTGGAGAAATTCTCTACGAACTTCCTGTAGTAACCGGCTAGACCCAGAAAACTTCTGATCTCACTGACATTCTTCGGTCTGATCCAGTTACTTACTGCTTCTATTTTGCTGGGGTCTACCATCACCCCTTCCTTGGAGATGATGTGACCTAGAAAAGACACCTGATCGAGCCAGAATTCACATTTTGAGAATTTTGCATACAGCTGGCTCTGCTGAAGAATCTGCAATACTGTCCTGAGATGCTCAGCATGTTCCTCCTGAGTTCCTGAGTAGATAAGAATGTCATCAATAAAGACGATGACAAACCTATCTAAGTACTCCCTGAATACTCTGTTCATGAGGTCCATAAATGTCGCTGGAGCATTTGTGACCCCAAAAGGCATGACTACAAACTCGTAGTGCCCATATTTGGTTCTGAAAGCGGTCTTGGGAATATCACCCTCTCTGACTTTGACCTGGTGATAGCCGGATCTCAAATCTATCTTTGAGAAGACTGTGGATCCCTTTAACTGATCGAACAAGTCGTCAATTCTTGGCAAGGGATACTTGTTCTTGATGGTGACTTGATTCAAAGCTCGGTAATCTATACACAAGCGCATGGACCCGTCTTTCTTCACGAACAATACGGGAGCTCCCCAAGGTGAATTACTAGGGCTAATGAAGCCCTTGTCGAGCAGCTCCTGTAGTTGCTCCTGAAGTTCTCTTAATTCTGTTGGAGCCATACGGTATGGTGCTTTTGAGATCGGATTTGTACCCGGAACGAGTTCGATCTCAAATTCAATCTCTCTGTCTGGCGCTAAGCCTGGTAACTCGTCAGGGAAGACTGCTGGGTAGTCACATACCACTGGGACCTCTTCTAGCTTTTGGTCCTTCTCTTGTTCGGTATTGACTACATGTGCTAGAAATTCGGTACATCCTAAATCCAGCAGTTTCTATGCTTTTAGAGCAGAGAGAAATTTCTTGGCCTTTCTCTTGGGTTCTCTGATGTATTCAAACTGCACTCCTTCTTCAGGTTGGAATATGACTTTCCTTTTACAACATTCTATGGAGGCATCGTACTTGATTAGGAAGTCCATTCCAAAAAAATGGCATCATAATCTGTCATATCTAGTACTATCAGATCACCATAAAGCTCTGTGCCTGCTATACTGATTGGCACTGCACGGAGCCAGTGCGTGGACGCCATAATCTCTCCTGAAGGTAGGGTGGTTAAGAATTGGCTGCTGAGTACATCTGGAGGTATAGTTAACTACTCTGTGAACGCCCGGGGGTTTCTGAGTTCCTGAACTGCCTTGACCTTTACTTTCTATCATGACTAACTTCTGCTGTTGCATGCTGTTCAGGTAGTGCTCGGTGATCAGAGCACTACTAACTAGTTCTTCTGAGGTTTACGGCCTATGGACGCCGCTGGCCACATTCAATGCTATTTCTGACCTTAGCACCTTGAGCATTAACCTGACTCGCTCTCGTTTAGTGCTGACCAGTTCAGGGCTCGGACGAGCCAGTCTGTTGAATCTCTTCACGGCTTCCTCTACTGATAGGTTACCTTGACGAAATTCAGTGAATTCATCATAATGTCGGTTAGTAACCCGCATATGAAAGAATTCTTTGAAGAACTCAACTTCGAAGTTGGCCCACATCATCTGATTTATGTCTCGCTTGGCCTTCACCCTTTCCCACCACATTCTAGCATCTCTTGCTAGGCAGAAGGAGACGCACTTTACTTTCTCATGTTCTGGCCAGTCCAGAAGCTCCATGGTACTCTCCAGGGTTTTGAACTAGCCTTGTGCATCCCACGGTTCACTAGTGCCTGAAAGGTTCTCTGGTTTGGGTTTCTGCCACTGAACCAGATATGCTTCTCTTCTAGCCCCTACTGCTGGGGCTTCTGGTGCTATTGGTGGGATTGGTGCTATTGGTGGGATTGGTGCTCTAGGTGGAACCTCTATCACTATTAGGGTTTCCACATCTGGCCTGGCGTACCAATAGGTGTGGTTTACTGATTAGCCCTTAAAGTGGCTATCTCTTGCTGTTGCTCAACTATCTATCTCTGGAGTTGAGCCACTATCTCCACGAGATTAGGTAGAGTTACTATGTCAGTTGCCTCCTATTGAGGCTCAATAGCTAGTGCCCTTCTAGTTGGGCGTCCTCTAGCCATTATCTAAATGACAGAGGACATACAGTTCATATTCTAATTCTAAAAACATGCTATCAGATATAAACTAAAGTATTAACATGATTCCGTTAAATGCAAACAAGAACTGACTAGAAAACAGATAACATGAATAACATGTAAATACTATAATTCTGAAAGCAAGAAAATATAGTAATGTGAGAGATACTCTTACTTGGAAGCTGCAGGTCTGATGCTGATGTGTGTGAGGAGGAAAGATGGAACTTGCTCTGATACCACTATGTAACGACCCGCCTTCTGGTACTAAGCTTCAAGGCGGATCGCTACTAACTAACTGATTAACTGACTAATTAATGATTTCTAATAATGCTAAACCAACTGGGAGAATTTTAAAAATTCTTATTTTACTATTTACTGAACTAACAATTCATAAACATGTTGAGAGTGCTAACTAGCCCAAAATAAAGCAAAACTTTTATTTTATTACCTTGGCAGGATTCGATCCCCCAACCTCTGCGTTGCATGACTAAAGTACTAACCAGCTGCTCTACACCAGTTTTGTTCTACACAGTACCAGTCGACTGCTATATGCCAGTCGACTGGTCAGGCCACAGAATGTTTCTGTGCCCGATACCAGTCGACTGGTATTTTCCCAGTTGACTGGTAGTTCTGAAATTCCAGCTTTCAGATTTCTAGATTTTACCAAACTTGAGCCACAATGTACCAAAATTCTATCTAACAAGTAGAATGACATAAATGAAGTTCCACAACCATTCTAAGGCATTTATTACATGTTTTTGGAGGGGTTCTAGCATGCATAGCAACTTAGAAATCGCAATTCAACATATAGAAGCAAATAACATAAACGTGTCAAGTTCGTATCAACTTCTTATTGAAACCATTCATCATTCGTATCTAAGGGCATTCTTAGCTACCACATTTCATTCTATATGATGCATATATCTTAAAACAAGCATATCCTATGTGTTTAGCATGTAAATCAAAAGTATCAAGTTCTTATCTCTAAAGCTTAAGCATGGATCTAAATCACCATATTGCAAGTAGTAACTCATATCATTCAACATTCGCTAAGCAAGTATTAACACAGGTAAATAAACTACTTTAATATACTAGGCACCACAAATAACCAGTCTAATTAAGTTCATACATGGTTCACATAACCTATTGCGGAAAAACTAAAAGAAACATAATAAAGACTATTTCTATGCTTTGCAAGTTCCGAAGACTTTTATTCCAACTCCACCATCACACACACTTTGCATCAAGTCCGTCGCCTCCGCTACTAGTGCTTTCCTTTACCTGTATCTGCAGTATAAGGAAATGCAAACTAATAAGCATAAAGCTTAGTAAGTACCATCTAGCCTCACAAAACTATGAAAACTCGAATTATGCTTTTGTAAAACATGCTATGCACATACATGCTCATATCTATAAGAAATCATGCTAGGCTCATGCTAACTTACATATCATAGAGTGTCATGGCGTATAACTGAGACATGGCACATACTGAACTAAAACTGAAATGTAAGCTATAGCATGACATACATATCTGAACTGGAACTGAAACTAACTAACATAAAACTAATTATTAAATTCACCACATGCTAATATGAATTTCTAAAAACTAAATACATATAGTAGGTGAAAGTAATAATCAACTGCTGTGGGCCCGGCAATGTACCAACTGTGCGCGCATCCCTAATAAACCCGAGGTAGCAAATCCCGAATCCATTAGAGTTCTACTAGGTTATCTAAACCTAGGGGCAACTAGGAGCTCATCCCATACTAGGTTATCTAAACCTAGAGGCAACTTGGAGCCTATCCCTGGACCGAAGTCCGGTACAATGCCAACTGAAAATAAAATAGTCTTTTATACTTTTCTTTCCTTTTCTGATTCTTGCTTTTACTAGGTTATCTAAACCTAGGGGCAACTAGGAGCCCATCCCTTGGACCTTGGTCCCAATCATAACTGAGCAAAAATTTCTATTCTTTAATGCTTTCTATAGCATTAACTGACTAACAATTTAATAAACACCTTGCGACTTAACCCTTTCTTTCCTTTTAAAGTCGCTCCCTGGGCACTCGAACGTGCTCCTTAACCCGAAACTGAAGGGTAAGTGCACTCAAGCTCATCCAGGGATACCTTCAGACTCTAAAACTAATCCGAAGGTTTAATACAACGTGTTTGTTCATAATCTACGATTTCTAATCGTAGGACATACATGTAAGGAAATAAAACATACGAAACGTCAATCGAAACTATTTATACTGCAGGTGAGGGATACTTACATCCTGCGTAAGGTTTTCTTACGAATAAAAAATCTGAAATTCCTGAGGGAACGTCGAACTACAACGTTCTTCTTGCTTCTTGGCGTTCTCCTCGGGTCTACGAGGGTCCCCATAGAGAATAGGGCCTCTTGGGACCTTCCCTTTGTTCCCCTTTGTCTTGGGCGGCAAGAGAAGAGGTGAAGAAGAAGAAAAAATCGCGAGAGGGAGAGAGGGTGTCGGCGGTGAGAGGATGTGAGGGAAAAGAATGAATATAAAAACCCTAAGTTTCCCTTTTATACTTATGGAAAAATTTAACTAACTTTACCTTATCTATATTTCCCTTTAGTCTATTTCAACGAGGCAGCTCACTTGGTAGTCCACTCTTCTCTCATAGCCTAGGTTCAGGGATCAAATCCCAATTATGTGTTTTTCTCTTTTTATCCCTTTTAGCCACTTTCGTTTACGGAAAAATTCTATAAAAATATCCATAAATTTGGAATAAATTCTAAGATATTTCTAAAATTAGGTTTGAGAATTTTCGGGCGTTACACTCGAGCTGCCGTCAGCAGCTTCCTTGCCCTTGGACGACTTTCTAAAGTGTTTTGAATTGATCATAACACAGAATTCAAATTATATGATAAGATTGATCATACACAACAAGAATTGATCATATAAGATGATACCCAATCAAAAGATAGATATATTCGATCATTGACATAAGGTAAGAAGATAAGATCACGGTAGGCAAAACATGACCATGGTACACCACCAAGAACAAGAACAAAAACAATGGTTAGCTTCATATTCATATAATCCGCGAAGAGATTTGTAGAAAAATTGAAATCAAAGCTTACTTAGGCGCCATGGGTGAGTTTGCGCAAAGGAGGAAGAAGCTAGTTCCTCAAGGTTGAGAGAGGCCTGCTCAATGAAAACTCTCGGACGCAGAGAGTTTGGAGAGCTCGCAGGGAACAGGAGGACACCAGTAGGGATCGCCGCAAGGGTTCGCACGCACGAAGTGGGAGAGACGCGGGAGAGTGCTCTCGCTCAAGAGGGTCGCGTAGATGAGGAGTTTTAGCGCTAGGGTTCGGCGCTGAAGAGGGTTTTGCGAAGTTAATCGGTTGGTGGATCGGTCCACCAACCAGAATTTAATGCGTTTAATCAGATCACCGTCCGATCTGATCGCGTCCAGACCGATCAGGATACATCCTGATCGGACTAGAATGGTCCTGATCGGTCGGATGACCGATCAGACGCGATCCTGATCGGTCGGGTGACCGATCAGGATACGATCAGTAGGGTCCGAAGAGAAACCTCTGAGCTCCCTAATCGGTCTGTGGACCGATCCCCACAGGGTGCCAGATCGGTCCGGGGACCGATCCAGGCTGGCTCAGAATCCTTGGTCAAAAGGTTCGGAAAGTCACTGCTACCTCTCTGATCGGTCTGTGGACCGATCACCAAAGGAAGGAGCCAGATCGGTCTGGAGACCGATCAGTCCTATGCCTGATCGGTCCGGTGACCGATCAGGGTTTCTGATACGAACTGAAATGTTCAGTTTCAGAACTTCTGAATTTTTTAAACGATATTTGATGGATTTTGTCGAACTTGGACAAGTCCTCATGACTAAAATTGATCCCTGAACAAGAATCATAAGTCCTTATAGGTTCAACAAACACTTTGACCCATCTAAATGGAGTCAAACTCAATCAACAACCAATCAAGCAAATTCAACCAAGGTTTGATTCCAAATTCAAGTTTCCAATCAAGTTGCCTTGATTGGAATGTCCAAGTATGATCATGGAGTCATATACACATATATTATGCAATGGTTTTTCCCATACTTGGTCACCACCGTGATTATTATCTCGTCAACTTAATTTCTCAAGTGATGCAATGACATTTTGAGAAATATAGTTGAACCTAACATCTCACCCCATATTTAGCAAACAAAAACGTTTTGTTAAACCTTATAGTTTTTGTGAGATGTTCCCAAAGTTACCCAATTGTTCCCAAAAATTTTGAAATAATCATGAAGGGTTTTGAATACAATTTGAGAATCATGAAGCGCGACACATTCTCAATTCCTGTCTTAGAAAACTAAATTCATTATCGGGAAGTGGTTTAGTGAAAATGCCAGCTAGGTTTGACTTTGACTCTACATGAGAGAGTATGATGTTCCCCCTAGCTACATGATCCCTAATGAAGTGGTGTCTTACTTCAATATGTTTTGTCCTAGAATGGTGGACTGGATTCTTGGTTAAGTTAATTGTGCTAATGTTATCACATAACACTTGCGCACTCTTGTAGCTTAATCCATAGTCCTCTAAGGTATGAATCATCCACAACAATTGTGATATACTCTCTCCCATGACGATATATTCTGCCTCGGTAGTGGAAAGAGCAACACAATGTTGCTTCCGACTCGACCAACTTACTAAGGACGACCCTCAGAATTGGCAGCCCCCACTAGTGCTCTTCCGGTCCAACTTACATCCAGTGTAGTCGGAATCCGTATAGCCCATCAAATCAAAAGATTCGGTACGGGGATACCAAAGGCCTACACCAATTGTGCCTTTGAGATATCTCAAAATTCGCTTAACAGCGATTATGTGAGATTCCTTGGCACAGACTTGATACCTAGCGCACATACCTACAGCAAATAGTATATCTGGTCGGCTAGCTGTGAGGTATAGCAAACTACCTATCATGCTTCGATATTGAGTTAGATCAACGGGTTTATCACTCTCATCATTGTCTAATCTTGTGTTTGTAGCCATGGGAGTGGTTACCTCTTTCGAATCACTCATATTGAATTTTCGAAGCATTTCATGTGTATACTTTGATTGGTGCACATGGATACCATCGCGAGTTTGCTTGATTTCAAGTCCAAGGAAGAAAGTCAACTCTCCCACTAGACTCATTTCAAACTCACTCTCCATGTGTCCAATGAACTCATTTAAATAGCCCTTGTTGTTTGAGCCACAAATTATGCCATCGACATATACTTGGGCTACAAATATATTGTCACCATCTCTTTGTAGAAATAGTGTAGGGTCTATTTGACCCCTAACGAAGCCTTTTTCAATTAAAAATATCGACAACCGCTCATACCAAGCCCGGGGTGCTTGTTTAAGGCCATAAAGTGCCTTTTTGAGCTTGAACACGTGGTTTGGATATTCGGTACTCTCAAACCCCGGAGGTTGTTCGACATAGACCTCTTCTCTAATCAAACCATTTAGGAAGGCCGATTTGACATCCATTTGAAATAATTTGAAGCCACGATGTGCTGCAAATGCAAGCATCAATCGGATGGACTCTAATCGTGCCACGGGAGCATAAGTCTCATTATAATCAAGGCCTTCAACTTGACTATAGCCTTTGGCTACCAAGCGTGCCTTGTTTCTAATGATTTCTCCCTTGTGTTTCAATTTGTTCTTGAAGACCCATTTGGTTCCAATAATGGTGGTCCTCTTAGGTCTAGGGACTAAGTCCCAAACTTGACTCTTCTCAAATTGACCTAGTTCATCTTGCATTGCAATAATCCAATCGGGATCATTTAATGCTTCATCAATTTTTCTAGGTTCAATTTCGGAAATTAGAGCAACTTCATTAGCCTCATTCCGGAAGAATGATCTAGTCCTAACCCCTTGATGGATGTCTCCAACAATTTGGTCTTGGGGATGACTAGAGGCTAATCTAGTTTGCCTTGGTGTTGGTGGTGCTTCTTGAACGGGTTCACTAGACACAAGTTCAGCCTCAGGATCCGGCTGATCAATGGGTTGTCTAAGCTCACCGTCATCAGACTCATCACCATCAACAACACTTGGAGTTTCTCTCAAACTTAGTCTCCTAAGTTCAAGTTGAGCTCCTTCTACATTTTCTGATTGGTCAATTGATTTCGGAATTTCTTCAAAAACCACATCAGAAGACTCTTCAACTAATCTAGTTTTCTTGTTGTAGACTCGGTAGGCTTTACTAACGAGGGAGTACCCGACTAGTATCCCTTCATCAGCCTTTGCCGTGAACTTTCCAAGGTGATCCTTGGTGTTTAGGATGAACACCTTACAACCAAACACCCTAAGGTGTTTAACCGTAGGTGGTTTCCCAAACCAAAGTTCATGGGGAGTCTTTCCTAGAAACCTATGGATGAGAACTCGATTTTGCACATAGCAAGCTGTATTTACAGCTTCAGCCCATAAGTAACTCGGGAGTGAGTACTCATTAAGCATGCTTCGTGCAGCCTCTTGAAGTACACGGTTCTTCCTCTCTACAACACCATTTTGTTGTGGTGTTCTAGGAGTAGAGAACTCATGCTTATAACCTTTGTCTTGACAAAATTCTAAAAACCTTTGGTTTTGAAATTCACCTCCATGATCACTTCTAATTGTCTTAATTGTTAATGATTTCTCATTTTCAACTCTTCTACAAAAAGAAATGAAAATATCTAAGGTTTGGTCCTTATATTTTAAAAAGTAAGTCCATGTATATCTAGTGAAATCATCAATGATTACAAAGCAATATCTACTTCCATTCAATGATATGATGGTACTACAATCAAATAGATCCATGTGAAGTAAATCTAATGCATTGGAAGTACTTACAGCGCTTTTACCTTTATGTGCAGATTTTGTTTGCTTACCCATTTGACACGCATCACATAATTTGTCTTTTTCATACTTGATGCTCGGTAAGCCACGAACTAGTCTCTTGGTGGCCAACTTCCGGATGTTCTTCATGTTAACATGTGCTAGCCTCCGGTGCCAAAGAGTGGACTCTTCTTCTTTTGACATGAAACACTTAGCAAAAGCATTAGTAGCACTTTTAAATGAAACTTGATAAATGTTGTCTACCCTTGCTCCTACTAGTACCGTGTCCAAGGTGTCATTTTGTCTAACTAGACATTGACTTGGTTGGAAGTCAATTGTGTAACCCGTGTCACACAATTGACTCACACTTAGGAGATTAAATTTCATCCCCTTGACTAGAAGGACATTTGAAATTCGAAGACATTCGGATATTTGAATGTCTTCTATGCCTATGACCTTAAGACTACCATTGTTACCAAATGATACATTACCTCTACTCTTCTTGTGAAATGTGGTAAACAATGATCTATCCCCGGTCATGTGTTTGGAGCATCCACTATCAACAAACCAAGTTGATAGATGCTCTCCCTCAATCATAACCTACACAATTCGAAAAATAGAAGTCTTAGGTACCGAAACCTTGGGACCTAAAGCATCAACTACACATGACTTAGGCACCCATGCCTTGACAACTTTCTTTTGAGTCTTGGGTGTCCTATATTGTCTCATGTTAGTCCTAGACATGAGAGACACAAATGAGGGTTCTTTAGGACGGTAACCAATACCGGCCCTATTGTAAACCGCTCTTTGGGCATTTAAGATCATATCTAGGGTCTTAGAGCTATTTGAGAATTTTCCAAGAATATTCTTGAGCTTCTCAACTTCACTCTTCAACGATTGGTTTTCCTCTACTAACAAGTTATCATGCAAATCATTGATTTCCTCAACCTTAGAGGATTTCAAGCTTACAATCTCATGTTTCAACGATTTAATTTCATCTTCTAGTAATTCAACATGCAAGTCATCAATGTCGTCATCCCTAGAAGCTTTCAATTGATCAATTTCTAATTGCAATGCTTTAACTCTATTTTTGGATTTCTTAAGCATACTAGTTAAACATGCAATTGCTTTATAACATTTTTCAAGCTCGGGAGAAGTTACCTCTTCATCATCCGAAGATGATGAAGCCGCGTTTGAAGAGCTTGAAGATTCATCACTGCTCTCCTCTCCAAGAGCCATGAGTGCCACTTACCTTGTGCTCTTCTCCTCCTTCTCTTCATCGGATGAGCTAGAAGATGGCTCATCCCAAGTGGCCTTCAAAGCTTTCTTCTTCTTCTTGGATCTCTCTTCTTTTCTTTTGGATTTCTCGTCCTTCTTCTTAAGCTTCGGACATTCATTCTTGAAATGCCCTTTCCTACCACACTCAAAGCAAGATGCATTATTCTTATCAAGTTTGGATTCACTATTGTTACCTCTATTTTTGAAACGTCGGTCTCTTCGCATCATCCTCCTCACAAAGTTGGCCATTTCGGATGAAGAGGAGCCGCTGCCATCCTCCTCGGAATTAGATTCGGATTCGAAAGAAGATGAAGATGATGAGGGCTCCTTCTTCCTCTCCTTCTTCTTCTTAGTGGCTCGGTCCCCTGCAACTAAGGCAATCCCCTTCTCCTTGGGGCCTTTCTTAGCCATTTCATGCAATTCCATCTCACAAAATAAGTCATCTAACTTAACAATAGATAGGTCCTTGGATACTTTGTAGGCATCCACCATGGATGACCACAAAGCATTCCTTGGAAATGCTTTCAAGACATACCTCACAAGGTCGCGGTTCTCGACCTTTTCATCAATTGAATCAAGTCCATTGAGGACTTCCTTGAACCGGCTATGAAGCTCACTTACCGACTCATTCTCTTTCATGGAGAGATTTTGGAGTTGATTGAGGAACAAGTCCCTCTTGGCAATTCTTGAGTCCCGGGTGCCTTCATGAAGCTCGATGAGTTTGTTCCACAAGTCCTTCACACTTGTGAAAGGACCAACCTTGATGAGTTGGTCTTTGTTCATTCCACATTGTAGAGTGACAACCGCCTTCGCGTCGGCTTCACTCTTTCGAGTTTGTTCCGCAGTCCACCATGAAGACTCGAGTTCTTTGCCTTCGTCATCCTTAGGAGGAACGAATCCCTCCTTCACCGCAAACCAAGTGTGGATATACATCTTCAAATAGTATTCCATCTTTGATCTCCAATATTGAAAGTCGGCGCCATCAAAGAATGGAGGTCGGGTGGTGGAGAAGCCTTCTCTCAATGCCATCTTGTTGAGAACTCTCGGATGTTAAGCCATGTACAGAGCCCCAAGCTCTGATACCACTTGTTGGTGACGAGATGGCTAGAGAGGGGGGGCTGAATATTGCCAATCGCTTTTCCTTTGAAGAGATAACAATTTCTGCACTCGTAGATGTAAGTAGCACAGCGGAAGTATAGAAAACAGGATGTGCAAAAACTAAAACCGAAGACTAACTAGCAAGATTAGCAAGATCGCTAACAAGGAGATTTTACAAGGTTCGGGGATAACTTGCCCCTACTCCTTGGCGTGCCCTTAAGGTGGGTGATCCCTTGATCGTCGGCAGATCAAGCCCCGGTTAACACCGGATAATTCAGCAACCTCCTTCTCGGTGGAGAAACCTCTCCGCAGTGTGTTTCAAGCAAGTATATAGATTAAGCACAAAGAAACAACAAGAAGGATCTTACTCAAACACTTAGCAAGGACAAGAACACAGCAAGCTTCCCTGAGCTCCACCCAGTGGCGATCTCACGCAAGAACCCTCTTCGTGTCTTCCCACTGTCGGACTCCAAGCTCCTTGTTCCCTCCTTCAAGGCTCAAGTAAGGATGACTGCTTTTCGATCGCTTGCTCAGAATGATCGAGACCTCAAGAACAGCAAGCTTGATGTGGAGAAAAACAAAGCGCAGGAACTCAAGAGCACAAGCTGAAGAACTGTCAAAACTATACTCCACAGAAACTCTCTCGTTCCTTTTGTTTCTCCGCTAAGCAACAAGTGACCTCATCTCCAGCAGCCTACAGCTGCCTCACTGCCAACGTGCTAGCTACACTGAACCCTTACTGAACTTCCTGAGCTCCCTCAGCCAAGCTTCAGTCAGCGGCTTCAGTCCTGCAGCTCCAGCCGTTGCAACCTGAGTTGAGAAAGGGACAAACCTGCTCCAAGGAAAGCTCTCTTTGACTTTTCCTTGAGTGTTTGAATCCTCCCCTGTCACCTGAAGAGTGTCATGGCAGTTTGACTGCAATTATCATGGCAGTTTGACTCACTCTACAGAAGAGTGTCATGCCCTGAAGAAGAAGTTCAATGAGGAAGCGGATACCAAACCTCGGAGAAAATGGAACAAGTCAGGGTATCACCGAAGGTCACCACGGCGAAGCCTTTCCCCTCGGCGAAAGCCTGCAGGGGAAAACGAAATCCGACCGCGGTCTTGATCGCGATCCAGAGGCAGAAGTCAGGGCCCGCACCCCGAAGATCCCTCTCCTTGGAGAGAGATCCCCAAAAGGGAAAAGCCCCTATGCGGGCCCCCCTTTGGGCCACGTAGGGGTCATCTCCGGAGGACCTACCGAGGGGGACTCTAACCGAGCCCGGAAGTCGTACACCCGGCGGTTGGAAAAACTACTCCATCAGGACAAGCCGAAGCCAGGTGGCGGGCCCGACCATCTCGTTTGGGCCATCCAACCTCGAAGAAGTAGAGGCTCCTCATGAGGACGTCATAGTGATCGTGACCCGCATTGCCAATTATGAGGTGAAGTGAATCTTCGTAAACACGGGGAGTTCCATGAATATTTTGTACAAAGTGGCTTGGGAACAGATGCAGATAGACGACGATGAACTGCTCCAAGTCTTGACCCCACTGTTCGGCTTCACGGGGTATCGAGTGCAGCCGCTGGGCCAAATTACCCTGTCACTCTCTTTGGGCAACGACAGGCTCGAGAGAACGCGGAGAACTCCTTTTTTAATCGTGGACGCGCCTTCCTCCTACAATGCCATCCTGGGTCACCCAGCGCTCAGTGCTTTCCAGGCTATAGTTTCTATCTACCACCAGAAAATCAAGTTCCCCGTGGGCGACCGGGTGGTGGAAGTTCGAGGAGACCAGCTGGTGTCCAGACGATGTTACAGTGGAGAGGTCAGAACAGAGTCTCGGAAGAACCTGAAGAGTCAAGAAGACAAGCTACGGAAGAAAGGTGGAAATGCAGGAGGTCCCGGTCCAGCTACGGTCTCGAACCCCCTGGCCATGGTAAGATTTGCAATTTGCTTAGAACAACTGTCTATGTCTCTCTATGCTCTTGCAGCAAAATCAAGTAATAAAATGGGATGCTTCTTTCAAAATGAAAAAAGCGCTACTTAGGCTTGGTCTAGGACATATGCGCCCAACCAAGTAACCAAAACCCTAAAGCCCTTCGGTGCAGTCTATGCCCGAGGTGGTGCAGCCTATGCTCGAGGTACTTAGGCTTGGTCTAGGACATACGCGCCCGACCAAGTAACCAAAGCCCTAATGCCCCGCGGTGCAACCTATGCCCGGGGCACTTAGGCTTGGACTAGGACATACGCGCCCGACCAAGTAACCAAAACCATAATGCCCCACGGTGCAGCCTATGCCCGGGGCACTTAGGCTTGGTCTAGGATATACACTCCCGACCAAGTAACCAAAACCCTAATGTCATACGCACCCGACCAAGTAACCAAAACCCTAATGCCCCGCGGTGCGGCCTATGCCCAGGGTACTTAGGCTTGGTCTAGGACATACGCGCCCGACCAAGTAATCAAAACCCTAATGCCCCGCGGTGCGGCCTATGCCCGGGGTACTTAGGCTTGGTCTAGGATATACGCACCCAGCCAAGTAACCAAAACCCTAATGTCCCACGGTGCAGCCTATGCCCGGGGTGCTTAGGCTTGGTCTAGAACATACGCACCCGACCAAGTAACCAAAACCCTAATGCCCCACGGTGCGGCCTATGCCCGGGGTACTTAGGCTTGGTCTAGGACATACGCACCCGACCAAGTAACCAAAACCCTAATACCCCGCGGTGCAGCCTATGCCCGGGGTACTTAGGCTTGGTCTAGGACATACGCTCCCGACCAAGTAACCAAAACCCTAATGCCCCGCGGTGCGGCCTATGCCCGGGGTACTTAGTCTTGGTCTAACACATACGCGCCCGACCAAGTAACCAAAACTCTAATGCCCCGCGGTACAGCCTATGCCCTGGGTACTTAAGCTTGGTCTAGGACATACGCGCCCGACCAAGTAACCAAAATCCTAATGCCCCGCGGTGCAGCCTATGCTCAGGGTACTTAGGCTTGGTCTAGGACATATGCGCCCAACCAAGTAACCAAAACCCTAATGCCCCCGACCAAGTAACCAAAACCCTAATGCCCCCGACCAAGTAACCAAAACCCTAATGCCCCGCGGTGCGGCCTATGCCCGGGGTACTTAGGCTTGGTCTAGGACATATGCGCCCGACCAAGTAACCAAAACCCTAATGCCCCGAGGTGCGGCCTATGCCCTGGGTACTTTGGCTTGGTCTAGGACATACGCGCTCGACCAAGTAACCGAAACCCTAATGCCCCGCGGTGCAGCCTATGCCCGAGGTACTTAGACTTGGTCTAGGACATACGTGCCCGACCAAGTAACCAAAACCCTAATGCCCCGCGGTGCGACCTATGCCTGGGGTACTTAGGTTTGGTCTAGGACATACGTGCCCAACCAAGTAACCAAAACCTTAATGCCTCGCGGTGCGGCCTATGCCCGGGGTACTTAGGCATGGTCTAGGACATACGCGCCCGACCAAGTAACCAAAACCCTAATGCCCCGCGGTGCAGCCTATGCCCGGGGGCACTTAGGCTTGGTCTAGGGCATGTGCACCCGACCAGGCGAACCCGGACTCTACTACTTCGCTACACTGGGAACTTAACCGATTTCAAAGCGAAGGCAATATGGCATACACACTTTCGGAAGAATCGACAGAACAGTGAAATATCAACATAGGGTAGTTATATACACATGAAAAGTATCCAAAAGGAATTATTTATTTACATGAAGTGATACATGAAGATATACATCTCGGTGAGTTACTAAGATACGTCGAGTAGTCTGTGGGTAGTGGATGAAGATGGATGCCTGAAATAACACATGAGTTGCTCGGGTACTCCCTCCAAGGGTTCCAGAATGAAGATTGATGCTTGAGGTAATACATGAGTAGCTCAGGTACTCCCTCCGAGTAGTCCAGAACGAAGATGGATGCATGGGGTAACACATGAGTAGCTCGGCTCCATCTGGGCATCCCCGATCTTCACCGTAAACAGGCAGTAAAAAGAAGAGGGGTATGAGCCGCTGCAATTTCTCTCCAGAGCACGAGGGCGGAACTCCAGGTTGCCACACCCACGATTCGAATACAGGTCGAGAAAAAATACAACGGGTGGACAGCAAAACAGATGGAAATATTCTCAAGAAACCCGCGGCGACGGCTCCGCCTCCCTTGGTGACAACGTACCCCACCGACACCTTCATCTGCCTGAAGCTTGGAGGAAACGAGCAGCCGATGGTGCGTGGGGTATACCGCCACCGGCCGACCAGGGGTTTGGTGATCAACAAGATGTGTCATCTCCCCCATGCCCGCTGGCTGGCTACATAAAATCTTTTTCGAACTCCCCAAACAATCCGGGAGTCTCACCTCCCCGAGAATCTTCAGCGAGACCCCGGACATCATCTCCACCATGCTCCCCGATGAAGGGTGTGACAAGAACGTCTCTATCCCTGCCCGGTCCTTCAGCCAAGGATATAACCTCACTCTGGGGCAGGCATAACAGATCTCAATGGAAGGGAAGGGAAAAGCAAGTGGAAGAGATGAAGGAGACGGTGCCCCCTCTCCCCCTATTTATACTGATAACTGCTGCCTCATGCAGTTAATGCAGGGAGGGTGTAATCACGCCAACAGACGTTGAAGCATCGTTTCGACTGGCGCACCCATAACGCGCCTAGAAACTCACAACTCCTAAGGCATCTCATCAGGGAGATCGCGGATCATACAGAGGTGGCGATTTGAAGACCATCCGCGTGCTTCACCAGGAAATCTCAGCGAGGGCCCGCTGCTGACATAAATAGAGGATACGAAAAATTGATTTAATAACACCAGAATTAACCTTGAAGGCAATCGACAGTGGGTTAAGTACTTAAAGGCAGAGGGTGTATCACGCAAGAACACACACACAGGGAACTTGCAAAATGATTATAATTAAGCAAAATCAATACAACCTGACTTGTCTCTCGTGTCCACATTAGGCCGCTCGTGGCCTCGGGCGGAGACCTTTACCCAGGTCGAAGGCCACTTACAATCTCGGGCCACCAGCTGGAGGTAAGAGCTTCTCCTTCTTCAGCCCGCCAATAGCCCCATAAAAGCCCTTCTGTAAACGCTCCATTACTTGATCAGCTACAATGGTACGAAACTCCTCCGAACCCAGGAACTTCGCCCTAAAGCCCCTCTCATCTTCCCGAGAGGCAGAAGCCTCGGCTGCCCGTAAAGTATGAAGCTCAGCCTCCACAGATCGTCTCAACCACCTTAGCTCAGCAGACATATCATCCTGCTCAACTAAGGCCTCTCTGAGCCTCTCCGACGTGGCCCGCTCATCCATCCAAGCCTGGACTAGGTCATCCTCCAGGATAAATGCACGGTCAGCGGCCATCAGGAGTCTCGACTCCATTTGGCTCAGCAGCTCCTGCTCTCTCGCTTGGAGTTGATCTCTCTCCTGGGTCACTCGGAGAAGATCCTCGGTGACCGACGTAGCCTTCTCGGACGTCAAGCGCTCTCTGTGCCGAGAAGTCTGTAGGGCCTGCTTCTGATCCTGCACGAGTTTCCGCAGGTGCTCGACTTCCTCGCGCAGGGCTTTGCTTATGCCAGCCTGCGTCACTCCTGCCTGACGCTCACGATCATCCACAGCCTCTGCCTATAGGTCTCGATGGAGTAGGGCCTCCACTTGAGGCCCGGAGTACCAACCTCGGCCAACTACTAGGTAGTCCGAGAGGTTAACGGTTGGGTAGAGAAAACATACAGTGCCATAGAATAATTCGCACCTTCAGGAGTGTCTCCCGAAGACCGGCTAGCGCTCCTGTCAACGCCTGTACGGCCACCCCGTCTAGAGTGCAAGGTAGATTGCCCCGCCCCTCATGTGGCGGTGAATTCGGGCGGAGGGGAAGTCGTTGCATGGCTGGAGTTTCCCGTGGAACGATGGGAGGGCCGGAGTCATCCCCTTCAGAGCTAGAAGTCTCCTCCGACAAAACCCCCTCAGTCGAAGTCTCCTTTAAGTGCACCCAGGGCGGGGGGGAGATCGTAAGGAGGCCTCCAACGCTGCTGCATCCAACCTCTCCCTTAGCCGATCTAGTCTCATCCGGTATTGAGGGTACAACATTTTCTTACCCGGGGAAGGAGTGGCTAGATTGACAGAACTAGTTGAGGGTACCAAGATGACTGCTGCTGGAATGGAGGCCGAGGTACCAGGAGGAGGAGCTACTGCCTCAGCTTGTATAGTCATTTCCTCAGGCACTGGAGGGAGAGGAGAAGAGCGGGCATGACATTGCTTTTTCCAGGAAGGGCCCAAGCCCTTGGGGAGCCGCCGCTTCTGCCGACCGAAGGGCCGGGTAACCGCCGGGGGGGACTGAGGAAGTAGAATTTTCGTCCCCCCTGTTAGGGCAACTTGTGCCCAGGGAGGAGCCACCCCCGGAGGGAGGATCCATCACTGGAGCAACTGACGGAGCCGGGGGCGCTTGCTCTTAAGCTAGCGCGGATGTAACAGTAACATTGACCCCCTCAGGTGAAGTGACCCCATGAAGCGAGATAGCAGGCCCCTCGAGGGACTCGGCGGGAGCAGAAGGAGTGTCAGAAACGATCGGAAGAGGGTTCAGGGCCTCCTTGTTGGCCTCCTCCCACTTGATGAGCCGACTCATCGCCTTGGCATACATGACTTCCTCTGCAGAAGCCAAACAGAAAGAGCATCAGTCAGAACCAATGTGCGTGGAAGAAAGAGACGGACATACCTAGGGTGGGGCTGATCTGCGTTACTTTAGGTCTAAGGCCCGCCCGGTACATAAGCTCTTCGCTCTGCACCAGCCCTGGGCCACTGAACTCCATGCCCGAAAGTACCTCTATAGCATAATGATACACAGGACTGCAAAGAAAGCTCTCTAAGAGGGGAGGAGTCAGCAAATCTGCTATCCAACACAGATGGCTAAATGGCAATGACGATAGGCGGATGATGAAGAATTTCACCTTCCACCCCTTGTGCGAAGAAGGAAATCCTCCTAGAAACCTATGGCCCGGATGGGCCGCGAAGCTAAAAACTCCTCTCGATCCTATCGGAATGATGAAGGAATGGAAAAGACGCAGAATCAGAGGGAGAGCGAAAAGCTTGAAGATGATATATGCCCCCTCCCATCTGGGCGAAGGCATTAGGAGTGATCTGATGCAACGGAATACTAAAATAGGAAGCTATGTTTGTAAAGAAGGGGGGATAGGAAAACGAAACCTTAGCTCCATCTGCCTTAAGAAGAAGGCCAGCATGCTTGCTAGGGGCTCCACGGGTGTCTGGTCCACGTTAGGGATGACCATCACCATCTCGGCCGGAACCCCATAAGCCTCGATGGCTACTTGCAGGGCCTCCGGCCTCACTCTCGAAGAGGTGGATTCGTACCATTCCGCCCGATAGCCCTCCATGACCCCTAGACAGAAGACGAGAAGAGGACGAATTACTCACGCGCAGAAGAAGCTTTACAGGGGATAAGGACGAAGTACACCCAGCCGCCGAACCGAAAATGGAGGCCAACGTTTGCTTTTCCCCCTCTTATATCTCGGCAGACATCCTCCTAGGCACAATGGGGAGAAGACGCTTGGAAAGCTAGGAACCGCTTCGTCCAGGCAACCGATCGTCGCGAGCTAGCTGTACCAATACACGACCAGGGGAACTTGGGAGGGTAGCCGTTATAATACGTGGCAATAAGGCATTCATGTGAACATCCTATTACCCTCGAGAAAGAAGATCATGCGCCTTTATCCCGGGAAGAGAGGCATCATTATAAACCTTCAGGAAGCGGAAAAGCCTTTCTGAAAAAAGAAGAAGGCGCAAAAAGGGGATTCCTATGAACCCTGGACGAAAGAGATACGATCCAAAAAGGTTTCCTGCTTATGGCAAGAACGGGCGTAAAGGCAAAGACCTAGGCGAATGCAACTTCTTCATCCCAGCACTAGTCCAATCAGTCAGCCACACTTCCTTCGATCAGACTTGAAAGGAGTGACTTGTGATGGGGCTGGATTGCCCGTGCCCGGCACAGGGGATGGAGAAGCCAGGGACACGACATAACCTCTCTTGTCAGGCCCTGGGGCCCCCTTTCGGGGGCACGCTTGGGAAGGTCAGTCCAAGGATCCCTCGCGGAAACCCCCTCAGGAGGGGAGGCCCCGAAAGTACTTCGGGAGATAGAGCACCCAAAGACCTCCGAGCTCACCTCGGGAGGCGGAGTCCTCGCAACAGTCGACCTCGGGTACCGACCTCCCCCCGCTCAGCTTGGGCAAGTCCACGCACCCCCCCCCCCAGTGTCTCAACTAGAGAATGAGTGATAACAACGCGGACTGTTTCAAAGGATATCCCTTTATCACTGAAAGCATGGGCACATCCTAAATATCGGAGACGTGGCACCGATAAAGGGGGTACGACTAGTCTGTCGACATCAATATAAAAGGTAGACCAACCCTCCGGTAAGGGGGTGACGATCTCTCGTTTTTACATACTGTCTTTCTTTCTCACCACAATTCGGACAACCTACTAACTTGAGCGTTGGAGTGGACTCTGCCGGACCCCTTCCGCCGTGTCCCCCTAAGGCTTGTGTCACTTTCACATGACCCCCAAGTTCCTCATCGACGTAGTCATCTCCACAGGGGCTGAGCCTTAGTGACTGGCCATCGCCGATGACTCCTTCCGGAACAATTAGTAATTGAAACATTTGGCTTAATCAGCATGAAAAGATGTATATTACTTCTGGGATTGATGATCATATGGTGTTCTTTTCAGGACTATAAGTCACTGAAGAAAGAATTCAAGAGTTCCAAAATGCACGAGAAAATTATTTTTTTATGAAAACAAATAACATAAAGTTCGAAATAGGAACATGTCCAACCATGCAAGATGAATGTTCAACAACACAATTGTTCAACAAAAAATATAAGAGCTCCTATAAGGTCAAATATTGGAAATTCTTATACATTAGCTCCAATTAATACTTATACAGACGAATTGGAGTTATTGTCTCTCAACACGAGGAGAAGGGAGAATGCTTGAGGAAGCTATAGATGCACTTAAGATACCAGTCTTTGTTCGTATATTTCATCACAAGCTACAATGCTTGTAGGTTTCGTGACACGAGTGGAAGAAATGTTCAATCATCGCCTAATTCTTGGTAACCATATTTGATGACTATTGAATGTGGATATGATAAAGATAGTCAAGAAAGATTAGCAATTGAATCATTTTGCTTAATCAACATGAGAAGATATATTACCTCTAGGAATGATGGTGCTTATGGTGTTCTTTTCAAGACTATAAGTGATTCTGCAAATATTTCAAGAGTTCAAAAATGGACAAGAAGATTAATTTACCATGAAAACAAATAATATAAAGCTGAAATAGATAAATATGCTCCGACAGTTTTGAAGGAAACCATCAAATAGCAAAAGATGAATTTATACTATGTATAGCCAGTCATGATCATATTTCTTAAAATACAATAACATCTGAAGCAAGAAGTGGTATTCAAATCATTCACACATGTCCTTAATTTCCCAAGAACATCATCAAATTCAGTAATTCTTTTGCAACTTTAATAGAAACATGAATCTCTTTGAACTCAAATGTTTTTTAGAAGTGTGGCTCTTCTAATGAATACATCAAGTAATTCAATTGTGTTTTAAAAGTGTTGAAAACAACACCCAAGGTGAGTATTATCACGATGTGGGTTCTTCCCTTTGGTTTATTTTCAAAATGAATGAAAAAAAAACTTAAAACATAAAGAGATTGGGTCCAAATTGATAACTTGCCCTTCTGATAAATGGTCACTTCTTGTGTTTGGTATTTTATATATATATATATATATATATATATATATATATATATATATATATATATATATATATATATTCTATGTTAGAATGCGGAAAATTGGGGGGCTAAAATGGTAAAATTCAAAACATATGGGGCCTATTTGGATTAACCAAACTAGAGGGGTTTTTGTGCAAAATGTCAAAACTAATTAAAAACCGTTTGGTTTGCTCCATTTTCTATTTTCATTTTTTAGAAAATCACATTTTCTCATTTTCTGGAAAATGACTTTCTTTCATTCTCTAGTTTTCCAGAAAACGCTATATCTTTTTCTAGAAAACAAGGTTGGAAAATGTAAACCAAACACGTTTTTCAGAAAATCGCATTTTCTACATAAAATGAAAATGGAAAACAAGCATACCAAACGCCCCCTAAATTTTCCTCATTAACCCCTCTACCCATTTCTTTGCTCCCGATTCCCTCTGCTCAACGCCTGAAACCGCTGCTGCGCGCCTTCTTCTTCTCGTTCCTCCTCCTCCTCCGTGCACACCAAGCCGACGCTGACCCTCTCCTCACACACGCGAGCGGTTCTCCTCCCCTATCGGTTTCGCCCGACGGTGCCCTCACTTCCTCTTCTCCTTCGCTTGATTCAGCGTCAACCTGATCACACCGCCACCCTCATGTGGAACCCTAGCCGACGCCGACGCTGCCGCACGATCCAGTTTCTTAGAGAGGTAGAAATTCTTAGCCAAACATCATCCTCATATGCTTTTGCTGCTTGGTGTCTGCCTTGAGAATGCTTGTCTTGTGTGTGAATACATGGCAAATGGAAGCCTTGAAGATCAGCTTTTCGGTCATGGCAAGAAGCCACTTCCTTGTATTATTCAATTCCAGATTCTTTATGAAGTAGCTTGTGGATTTACTTTTCTACATGGTAACAAATCTGAGCCTGTCACGCCCCGAGACCCCAGGAGCCGCTGGTCCAATAGAAAATCGGATAGCACCTCCCCTGTCCGGCGGACAACTTACACATACATACAACATCATAAATCACAACCACGCAATTTATATGGCCTCAGGCCTCAAATCAAGACAGAGCATAAAATAAAACCGAATAAAACATACCTGACTGCGGACCGGTCCGACTTACGGCAAAACACAAAGCATAAAGGTCTCACAAACGTACAACTATACTGCCGTATAGTATGACCAAATCCAACACAAAAACAACAGCGGAAGAAAATAATAGAAAATACTAGCGACACATTAGACGCTAAATCCCGAAGACATCTCGACAAGTACGCGACCTGGGACAGGCTGTCGGGCACGCTTCAGTCAATCATCCTGAAATAAAAACAAGGAGCTAACGGTATGAGTAATAAAACTCAGCGAATATCTCATCATATATATACAAGATATTCTAAGATAGCAACAGGGTAATAGACTACCGAAATAACACGTGCATAGGCAGGAATAAGAACAACTGCAAAAGCATAATAATAACTACCATACCAAAGTAGCAGAGTCGCCCAGACCAGACATAAGGGTCTCCTGTAAATGCATGTCAAACATATACAACATCAAGTATAAACAAGCACAAGTAAAGACAAAATAAACGAACACACAAAGTGCAATGACATGGTCTGGTCACCCCTGCCGTCGGTCAGATATCGTCACCTATGTACGGGAGGAAGCTGAGCGGAGGCCACCCTCCGACGTAGGGCTGTGACCGCCGTCCATACTCTGCCATCACTACTCCTGAGCGATCGAGTAGACGGAATGCTACCGGTGTAACACCCCTACTCTAAGGCCTATCCTAGCGATGTCTCAATCAGCCTAAGGCCATCTGTGGAGGACATCTATGTCTGAGTGTTACCCCTACCCCATGTATATAATGGGGGAGAGATATCTCCCTCTCATCTCCTGGTATCTGGACAACGCAAGGAGGGGCATCTGCTTGCTACCACGCTCCGATTCACTAACCCATGAGTGCATGAGCGGTGCAGCACAGAGCACACTACCCAATACTCCGTCAACTACTAACCCATGAGTGGCCGTATGGGTAGGTCAGTATGACTGTCGACTTAGCTCACCCAAAAGGGGCCCCTGCTCGACAGTGATGCACAGTGCAGTATGATGCATAACAACGGTCAAATAACATCCACTATCTAGTCCACCTATATCAACATGATATGCAAGGATCGTGGAACATGCACCATATCCTAAATCCTACAGGTATAGGTATCACATATCAGTTGTGGCACAACCAGTATCGACAAAACAAATATAATAGTCATGCCACCATTCTATTACTCTATTGCTACACAAGCATATCAAATATATATATATCTGTGACAATTCTAAAAGAAGAGTTAGAGATACCCGCCTCCGATACGAAGAAGTCTAAGCGACGAGAACCCCCCGTCCTCAATATAGTGTATCCCCGCGACGAGTAAACAAAGCCAATGCCCTGCACTAAAAAAATATGGTATAAGCCAACACTGCAAATGATACAACCTAGACCGAATACTAACATGTATCCAAATTAACTCAAACTGATCCCACGGGTGGTTCATGATACTTCTTAACTACAACATTAGGCTAACCCTAAATTCAATTAGAATTAGCCTTAACTAAGGATTGACCTCCACTTAATCCCAAACCCAACCATGGCCAATCCTCCACTGTTCACCGTGGCACTAAATTCAATATTCAGATTCCCAAACATTAACTCTACACAAATTCCTTCCAATAGAAGATCACCAACCAAATTCCACAGCCGCTCAGGATTCAACACAGTCGACATCAAAATAGCTTTATCATCTAACTCTATTCAACGTATAGCAACCCACCCCAATCTCACTGGAATTCCTCAAAACAGAACAAGGTACCCATCTACTAATCTGAAGCGATTCAAAATTGGTAACTACTCCATCAAAGCACTACATGAAGCCTAAATCCAAAACAGAGTTGCAATCACGCAATATACAATGTAGCAAGCTAATTCTTCATTACCAATCACACTCCATTAGCTATTTCATCTAACATCATCTCACGGTGGGAAGGCAACAATAAAACCTCAAGAACACCTCCCAGATCTAACTTCGCAATTCAAGCAACTCCCCGACAGAACTAAAACGCACAAACACAACAACACAACAGCCCAGAAAGAACAATCAAAAGCATCATCTAAAACATGGCTTCCAATCTTACCAAAGGTGTGCCAGCGCCGCCCCTGCTAGGTTCCATCACAACCGTGATCGCAAGGAAGAAGAACACCATCCAGCCCTAGATCTGTACCTTGGTGTTTAGCCCCAGCCTCCTCGCTCAGGAATCGAGCTCAACCCCATTGGCGTCGGGTGCGCAATCAACCAACGAAGACGCGCACGAGTCCTTGTCGGCGCCGATCCTGCCTCCTCGAGCCTTCAGTGACGCAGATCGGGGTTTAGGGCACAACGCTACATCGATATAGTGGCGTCGATTGAGGGAAGGAGAGGGAGAGATCGCAGGAGGCAATGAAAAGGAGTCGGCGAAGAAGAGAAAGAAGAAGGAACCACGCTCGCACGAGGAGGACTGCGCCGGAGGACATCTGCGTCGACGATCACAAGGACGCAGGGAGTCGCCGCGTGCGGGGAGAAGAAGAAAGGGAATCGGCTGGAAGGCTAGGGCACGGCTGTGAGGGATTCTTAAGGCTGACCGTTTTGCAAATTGCCTCTCCAACTTTGGCTATTCGCACGATAGCCCCTAAATTTGAGAAACTTTACCTTATAGCCCCTTTAAAATTTCCTCAATGTTAACATTCTCCCCCACTAACAAAAATTTGGTCCCCAAATTTCGCTGTCACATATGTTTGGTACGTTCATACAACACAGAATACTGAATGGGGACAGGTAGTACGGATATTGTACAAAACAAACCGTACACATCTCAAATAATCAAGTGGGAATGATGAGCTCTGAGCATATTCTCGAGCTCCCAGGTCGCCTCCGTCTCAGAATGATACCGTCATCAGACCCTAACTAATCGGATCGTCTTGTTCCGTAGCTGATACTCCTGGAACCCAAAATCCATACAGATACCTCCTCATAAGTACTGTCAGACTGGAGCGGAACAAGCACCTCATACAATATGTGAGTGGGATCTGGCACATAACCACTCAGCATGGATACATGTAACACGTCGTGGACGTCAGCCAAGACGGTGGACATGCTAAGTGGTAAACTACAACTCCAATCCTTTCCAGAATCTGGAACGACCTGATATACCGTGGACCTAGCTCACCTCTGAGACCAAAACTTTTCACCCCTTCCGTGGGTGAAACTCGAAGGAAAACATAATCACCCGTAGCAAACTCTATGGGTCTGCGCCTCCGGTCAGCATAGCTTTTCTGGCGCTCCTGCGTGGCTAATAATCTCGGTCTGACAGCCCGTACAAACTATGCCTCGTGCTGATCTCTCTGGGGTCCCAGAAGCTGAGTCTCTCCGACCTCATCCCAAAGGGTGGGTGTCCTGCACGCCTTACCGTACAATGCCTCAAACGGTACCATCTGTATCGCCGAATGAAAGCCGTGGTTGTAGGCGAACTCCACCAAGTGCAAACGGTCCTCCCAACTGCCCCCAAAGTCCATCACACACGAGCGCAGCAAGTCCTCCAAAGTCTGGATAGTACGCTCTAACTGTCCGTCTATCTGGGAAATGGAAAACTGTGCTGAGACGGAGCTCTATGCCCATAGACCTCTGCAAACTCTACCAGAACTGAGATGACCCCACCGGCCGGCGACCGGCGACCTCCGCCGGCCGGCGACCGGCGACCTCCGCCGGCCGGCTACCACCACGCCGGCGACCAGCGACCGCCGGCCGGCGACCGCTACCGCCGCCGGCCGGCGACCGCCGCCGGCCGGCGACCGGCGACCGCCGCCGGCCGGCGACCGGCGACCGCCGCCGGCCGGCGACCGGCGACCGCCGCCGGCCGGCGACCGGCGACCGCCGCCGGCCGGCGACCGGCGACCGGCGACCGCCGCCGGCCGGCGACCGGCGACCGCCGCCACCGCCGCCGGCCGGCGACCGGCGACCGCAGCCGACCGGCGACCGGCGACCGCCACCGGCCGGCGACCGACGACCGGCGACCGCCGCCGGCCGGCGAATTTGATTATTCGTCCCAGAATATTATTATGATTCAATTAAATCATAATAATATTTTTAAATTATATAAATTAATCATTTTAAATTATCTAAATATAATTTTGATAAACTATCAATAATATTTTATATATTTATTATTATATTATAAAAATTATATAAAAATTAATTTTTTAATAATATATATGTTTAAAAAATTTATAAAAATAATAAATATTAAAATATTAAAAAATGACAAAATTTATATGTATATACATAAAAATATGTATAAAAAATTCTAAAATTATACATAATATGAAAATATATAATTTTATTTAAAAATATGGTAGTAATTATATAAATAAAAATTTTATTAAAAGTATAAATGTAAATTTTTAATTTTATACCATAAATAAAAAAGCAGAAGTAGAAAAAAAAATATTAAATTTCTATTTCAGGCTTTTGAATAAAAATTACAAAAATTTGAACGGAACTTGATATTTATAAATATTCAAAAATACTTCTATACAGTTAGAATCTAAAAAATACATAGCAGAAAGCTCTTACCAAATACTCTCATAATCAATTTACGCTCCTCAGACGGCCATGCCTGTGAGGCTCATAAGCAAATTATAATTTGATAGAAAAAAATTAAAAGATAATATTTTTAATTTATTATCTATATGATTGAAAGAGAGTTGCTAAAAGAAGCATTGTTATTAAAAGTTCGTTGAAGGACCATGTTTAAAAATTATTATAGTTCTGTTTAAAAATAACTCTTTTACAATATTTAAAAAATATTATAATTTTTTTTATAAAGATAACACTTCTGAAATGTAAAAAATATTATTATTTAAAAAAAAACAACACTTGTGCAACACATAAAAAATATTATTTTTTCTATTTACAAAATTATTGTCTATTATATTTACACAATGAATTACTTAATTAAACCCTTATAAATAATACCAATTAAAATGCTATGAAAGAACTGTAGGATCGTTGCACGTGTAAAAGAGAGGATTGAATCACGTGACTTTTTAAATTATTGGTTTTTAGAAAGGGATCACAGCGGAAAATAAAGCGATGAAAGAAACCAAGCACGCAAACATGCACCAAGTCTGTTCCGGAAGAAATCGACGTCGATGACCAGTCACCGAGGTCTAGCCCACGTGGATGCTGACGGAAGGGGCGAAACTCTGCTCCCTGCGAGATCAACACGAGCGTTAGGGGAACATGCTGGAGGTTGTCCGGCGGAGCCCACTCCGACGCTCAAGTCAGTGTCTCAATGGAGAGGAAGAGTAGTAAGCAGGAAAAATATACGAGTAGCAAAGAATGCATAACCCATTTATCGAAGAGGTTGGACTACCTTTTTTACCTGCAACGGCTGCCTTGGCACGCCCCCATGATCTATGCCACACCCCCCTCTTCGGCGGTTACTGGATAGCCTTTGAAACGGTCCCCGCCGTCATTACGTGTTTCGGCCCGTTGCGGCATTTAAGGGTCATGATGACTCCACGTTAATGGGGATGCTTATCCATAGATCCAAGAAAAGAGGGGGGATCGTTACTTGAGGCCGAATGTTGCTTGGGCTCTGCTTCCCCGAGGTGATCTCGGGGTCTTCTGGCCCGGGCGATCGCAGGCGTTTTGCTTCCCCGAGGTGATCTCGGGACCCGGCTTCCCGAGGTGATCCCGAGAGGAGTTTTCTGATCTAATCTTTTAGGACGTGTCTCCCGAGAGGGGTCCTGGAGGCTCTCTTCCCGAGAGTGTCCCGAGAGCTCTAACAGAGGAGTCACTCAGACTCGTCACGTTTTGTCACACAACTTCTTTATCCCATGTGCCCGCCACGGGCTACTCAACCTCATCACAAGTCCCTCCCTTCAAGTCTGATCGAAGGAAGTGTGGTTGACTGATCGGACTAGTGTAGTGGTGAAGAAGCTGCGTCCCTGTGGGTCTTTGCATCCATTACTGCTCCTTTAGTAGTCATGCGGGGTCCTAGGATTGTAGAGGTTGCCCCCGGTCCCTAGGAAATCCCTTTTTGATTTCGTCCTTCCTGAAAGGATCCTACGGCTTTCAAAGTATCGAAATGATACCTCCATTATAAAGGCGCATGGCGCTCCTTGATGGCGACAGAGTCCTTCCGTGAATGCCCCATCGCTATGTGTTTCAACAGCCCTCTGCACGACCTCTTACTGTGCGTCGCTGTAGCTGGCTCACGTCAGGCGACTGTCTCTGGTGTAGCCCCGATGCAGCGGTTTCTTGCTTTCCACGTGCTTCTTCCCTATTGCGTCCCCGAAGGCGCCTCCCTCGGTATAAGAAGGGAAGGCGAGGGCGTTCGACCAACCTCTGACTACGTGGCTGGGTGCACCTCGTCTCTCTTTTCTTCTCTAAGGTCTCTTTCGAACGTAAGTAGTTCGCCTCCTCCTTGTCTTTTTTCCTTAGGAATCATGGAAGGTTACCAAGCGGAGTGGTACGAGTCGGCCTCTTCGAGAGTGAGACCGAAGGCTTTGCAGGCGGCCATTGAGGCCTACGGGATTCCGGCTGAGATGACGGTGGTTATCCCCCGGGTAGACCAGACGCCAGTGGAGCCTCCTGCAGGCTTTTCGACCTTCTTCTCGGGGCAGATAGAGTCAGGGCTCCGTTTCCCCCTTCCCCCTTTCTTCATGAATATAGTCTCCTACTTCGATATCCCCCTTCACCAGATGGCTCCCAATGCCTTTGCTCAGATGGGAGGGGCGTACATTATTTCAAGCTCTTTGACCTCCCCCTGACCCCTCGTCTCTTTCATTCTTTCTTTGTTCCAATCGGCTCCAGAGGGGTCTTTAGCTTTTCGGCGCGCCCGGGACATAGGATCTTAGGGGGATTTCCTTCTTCGCACAAAGGGTGGAAGGAGAAGTTTTTCTTCATCCGCCTGTCCATGTTGCCCTTCAGTCCTCTTCGTTGGGCCCGCTAACTAGGTGTCACGAATGTGAGTTTCAAAATTTAGATATGTGTAAGCTGGAAACCCTTTTTGCAATCAAGAATGAAAACGTAGTAAAGGGGCCACAGGTCGTATTTTTCCTAGGGCTAGTTGAGGTTGTGTGATTCGAGCTTGAGTTTATGTGTCGTTGATATTTTTGGGTTTCAAATAAATTCGGGGTTTTGGTTTCAATTAGAAAGGAAAACTCAATGAAAATGAAGGAAAATTAACTATGGAACTTAACAAGTGATAGCAAGTTATAACTCAACCAAGGGACCACTTAATCCACTAAAGCACTTAATCAATTTGGGAAACTAATTCTGATTTCAAAGGCAAAACAAATGCTAAGCAATGAAGCAACAACATCAAACTCAAGACAGACCAAATGCAAGCAATCTAAAACCAAATTGATACAAAAACCGTGCCAAGATTTCACTTGAGACAAAGTGAAAGCAATTGAACAAACTTGATACCAAATGAAAACAACTGATGTGCCAAAGATTGAGACTAGCTGCAACAACTATAGCCGATCAACTCAGCTTGGATGGTTAGGCTATCAAGGAAAACATTTGCAGAAATTTATGAAGAAATTTCGAAACTTGAAGACTGATCAAAATAGGTACGAGTTTAATTCAGAAACTCACAAGATCAGTTGAGATCAAATGCATAAACCCATGCTCGAAAAGAAATTCAGATTATCTTGACACAAACAAAACTGCAGAAACTGCAGAATTGCAGAAACGTTTCAGAACCCAGCAGAATTCGGATTGCAGAGGTTCAGTAATAATCTGAATGCAGAAATTCCGAATGCAGAAATATGAATTCAGTAACAATTCATTGATACACTAAAACTGATGCTCAGAAATCAGACTGATCAGTTCCAATACAATTCATATATCTGGTGCAGAAACCATGAATGTAGCAAGAATTCGATGCAGGACATGAAGCTGAGTTTCAGAAACAATGGATGTGCAGGAGCCGAATGCAGAAACAAGTAAGCTACTGGATTAAGCTAGACAAATCAGCTGGGAAACCAAGCTACCAGTAGTCATGCGCAAGACTGAAGGAAGAACATTCAGCAACACACGCAGATCAATTCAAGAACGTTTAATGTAGAAATAGTGTGCAGAAATGGCAGTACAATTCATATGCAGAACAAACACAAAGCAAGCCAAATTCGAATGCATAATCCAAGGTTCCAATAAGATTCGGAAAAACTAAAGTTCATTTGATTCAAACTTCAGAAACTATAACCAAAACAAAATTGCAGAAATTTAAACTAAAAACTTGCTGAAATGGACACTGATACGCAGCTGAGCAAGAGCAATGAAATGAAACTGACTTTAGAAACAATTCAGATTCTAAATAAGCCGATCTAAGTGCATTAGCACATTAATAGCTATCTCTACTTTCAAGAATTAAACTGGCACCAACTAAGTTGAAGTAACTGAAAATTCAGAAATGGGTTGATACGCTGAAGACAGACTGATACGCGAGCTGTAAACTGAACGGAAATTGCAGGGAAACTAACATTAAATCTGAGAGTTCACTAACAAGCAATCTAGTTACTCAACTTGAAGAATTTAAACCTAATTAAGCAGAAACAATTAAGAAAACGAAACACTACAGCAGTTGATACAGAAATTCAGAAATGAAATGGCAGGAATCAAAATTACAGCAAAAGAACTGAAATTAACTAACGAAACTACTCCTCAATCCTTCCCTAGCTCAAGAACTCCTTGTTCGTCACTCAAGGGCAAGCCTCGAATCCGTAAGCTCCACAAACCATCAAGAATCAGTCTCTGCGAATCGAATCCAAGCTCAACTCTGCTCAAACTGAAATTCTGTCACGCCCCGAGATCAATGGAGCCGCTGATTCAATATAAAATCGGACAGCACCTCCCCTGTCCGGCGGACAATTTACAAATACACAGAACACACGCAGTTTATAATTATGGCCTCAGGCCACAAAACAGATATATAATATATGAAAAATGATAACAACGCAATATGAAACACCGTAAAACTCACCGGAGCTGCCCCCAGTGCAGGCGCGCAGCAAAACCACATCACAAAGTCCAACAAAGGACTCAAAAATATAATACCGTACGAGTAAATCCAATACAAGCCCTCGGTAACGTAACGAATACAAAACATATACTATCCTATCAAAAAAAAACCAAAACCAGCGGAAACTCCCATCCAAATGGAGTCGTGGGGACCCGGGACCGACAACTGGACTCCTCCGGCAAGCTATCAACCTGAAAACAAAAATATTACGACGGGTGGTGAGTCCAAGTGGACTCGCGGGTATATAGATAGATATGCATGGCTGAACAAGATAGCTGAATAAGCTATAAAGAAACAACAGGATACAGTCTCAACAGGAATAGCAGAATATGCATAACTGAAAGTAACAACTGACCGTACATACCAGAAATCAGTCTATCCATACCATAAAGGACTCGTACCGACACGAGCTAGTGCAGGGTCATCAAACCACACATAAGTATATCCTGTACATGCATGTCAAACAAGTACAACAAATAAATGCAGCAATCACAATCAAAATGCACAATGCATCATATGCACATGATGCAATGTCATGGTCACCCCCTAACTCCAGTCAAGCCACCGAGACAGACGATACTGTGTCGGCCGAGTGGGTAGAGCTGTGACACTGTACGCACCCTGCTATCACTACTCCTGAGTGACCGAGTGGACAGGATGCTGGCGGGGGACCGCCCCCCTACCCCATGTATAAATGAGGGAGCGTCGCTCTCATCTTCTCTGGTCTATGGGAAGAGAAGGGATCCCTGGCTGCTACCACGCACCGGAACCACCCTCCAAATAGTGACCGTGCGGAGCAATACCGGGCAAATGCACACACCCAATGGTATCCACTAACCCATGAGTGGCCGTGTGTGCATATCATGTACCGAAAGACGATAGGCTCAACCACAAGGGAGTCGCTGATCGCCGGCATGCAACAGTGCAGGTATGGTGCACGACTCAAACACATGCAACCCCTACCAGGTCATCATACATAACTCAACATAACATGCACAGGTCGATCACAGGTATAATAACCTAACCATCATGCATCTAAGTGCACATGCAAGTAATAACAGATTCAACCAATGCAGATATCAGGTGACATGCAACCACAACCCAATCAGTCCGTATCTAAACACACGTGCAAGTATGACCAGAATTAACCACTGCAAATGTCAGGTGGCATGCAACAATAACTCAATCAGTCCATACCTAGACACACGGGCAAGTATGACCAGAATCAACCAACGCCAATATCAGGTGGCATGTAACAATAACCCAATCAGTCCATACCTAGACACACGGGCAAGTATGACCAGAATCAACCAACGCAAATATCAGGTGATATGCATCAATAACCCAATCAGTCCATACCTAGACACACGTGCAAGTATGACCAAAATCAACCAATACAACCATACCATGGTATACTAATCTATATCCACATACTCATGCTCATACCAATGCTATACAGAGTCAGATAACAAATAAACGAGACTGTATAGAAATAAATGTAGATCATATCCAAGGTCAAGCATAAGTATCAAGCAGGATAACAAAACGGTAGCAGATAAAGGTCAATATCAGCCTACTGCATAAATTACTAGCCATGCATAAAGATAAAGTGGATCTACAGATACAAGCAAGAAGTACCCGCCTCAAAGTAGGAGTCCGTATACGAAGAAGACCTCTCCTCTGATACTCCGCAACCCAAAAGTCCAAATCAATGCCCTGTATCAAAGGACATATTAAATAGTTATTTACATAGAAATAACTAGCTAACCAATTACTAATCCATATGCGTGATAATCCTAATCATCATAATCATTCGCCTAAACCCTAATCCAAGACCAAGGATTCATTCCTAGGATGATAACCTATAGCCAGGTCGACATGGCACAATCCACCACTAAGATCAAAAGAACAACCTTCAAACAAAATCCAAACTCATTCAGCCCATCCAAACTGAGTTGTGAATCTAAGCTCCCAAAACATAGTTAAATCAGTAGTTATCCCAAAATAAACGAATTTGCTATAACCACCTTGATCCAAACAAAGCTAAAGACTCACCTAAACCAAAACTCCTACTGATCTAACACATTACATCTACCAATAAAAACCATATCAAGATTAAGAACTATCTAAATTCTAATCCACCTCCAAACAACTCTACCTCCAAACCCAGGAACTCAAATTTCCCAAGCAAATCCCAAATTTCTAAATGAACCACTACCATTCCTCATCAAACGCCATCAGAGAATTCTGAGTAATCAACCCACGACAGAATCCATGGCACACAATCAAAACCATTACATCCACAAATCAACCTTGAAGAACAGAACATGGCCAACACTCACGGTAAGTAGGAATAGCCCAAATCCAAATCCCAAAATTCCTATCCAGCTACTAGAAATTAATCCAAATCAAAGAATGTATCGCAACAATCATACCTGAAATGCGATCACCCATCAAGCTCCTCCTCTCCGTGCCAATCCAACAGAATCAGAGGCGTAAAGGGTCAACGCCACTGGAGTTCCTTCCATTGAAGAGCTTAATCAGCCCCCAAAGTCCTAGCTGCCACAAGGAGTAGAGGAAAAGAATCGTCGGCGATTAACCCTAGCACCGAGCGATCAATACAAAGGAAGGAAGAGGCACTGGCGGCTTCGGCTGGCTTCGCGTGAAGAGAAGGTGGTGCCAACTTTGCTCGAGGGAGGAGAAGTCACCGGTAATCGAAGCTCCACTGTGGCGTCGAGCTCACGTCGATGAAGGAGTCGGGGAAATCACATAGTTTGGCTTGCGGCTAGGGCATCGCGAAGAGAAGAAGGAGGCGGTCGGGCTCTCGGCTGCGGGAGAGGCGCTGCTCTCGATGTGTTTGTGGCCGAAAGCAACAAGTTGCTTATTAACCTACCACTTTTGCATTCTAGTCCCCCTTCTTAAACCATTCCCATCTAAGCCCCTAGGTTTTTAAGTTTATTTCTGCATTAGCCCTCATAACTATTTATTTTAATTATAATTTAGTCCCTAATTTATGTCCAAGGCTTCCGAAACCCTGGAACCTTCCCGGTAACCCTCCAAAACTTTTCGGGACCTGGAAAAAAAAATATCGGATTTAACAAATTCCCATTCGACTTCTTCAATCCAGCTGCTTCCAAATGCGATGGTGATTCGGGGATGGTCAGAGTACTCTCGGGAACCTCTCCAGATAGCTCCGGTGGATGGAAATGGAGCGCAACTGAGATCGAAGGCAGCAAATGGCAGAGCCAAAGAAACCCTCTCTCGGCTCTGTTTCTTGGGCAATTTAGAGCTGAAAACATCACTAAGACCTCCTCCAGATGATCAAGAACTTGATCTAACCAAAGAATTGAGGGGTCGCGTCTTCTTCGCCGCAATGTCTTACACCACACTCAACCACTCATGTACAGTGGATGTTGGTGTTGTAGACAAGCAGTTGACACCCTTGATAAGTGATATTTTGTTGATTATTTTAGTTGCTAAAATCCAAGTTTGACTCATATTTTACTTGCTTAATTGTGAATTTACCCTAGGTTCTAGGACTTGCTTTTATTTTGGACTTAATTGCAAATCTGTACACATTTGGATTATTTGGCCACTAAATTTTTGATCTATTTTTTTAGGCATGAAAGGATCATGGACCTAGGTTATGCTGGGTCAAATTTGAGTCGGAAGTGGACCCGGATCGAGTAATAAAGCTTTAGACAAATCTGAGTCGTCCGATTCAAAATCGGCTATGTCTAAGCCATCTGGGACCATCAGAGGCAATCCAAGCTAGGGTTAGGGTTGATCAAGCACTCTGATCAAGATCTGAAGGTTTCATCCCAATCAGAGCTCATTCAACCATTGGATCAAGCTCAGAGGCCTCTAGACTGTCCATCCAAAGATCAGGTTGATCTGGGCCATCCATTGCAAATCTGGAAGATCCGAGCTACCCCGACGCAGATCCTGACCCCTGATCAACATCATCAAAGTTTGGTTCGGATTGGATAAAGATCAACCGTTGGATTTTCTCAAAACGATCTCAGCCGTCCATTCTTATGTATTTAATCAAACATTTCCCAGCTTCTTCCCTTGTCGCGTCTTCGCCACAAACACCATCTTCTTCGTTTGTTCTTTCTTTTTCTTCAGTTTTTTCTTCATCTAAGGGGCGCGACCCCTCAATTCTTTGTTTAGATCAATTGCTAGGTCATTGGAAAGTCTCTCGGTGAAGTTCCAGCTTGAGAATTGCCAAGAAACAGAGCTGTTGTGAGGTTTCCGTGGCTCTGCTGTTTGAAGTCTTCGATTTCAGCTGTGCTCCATTTCCATCCACCGGAGCTATCTGGAGGGGTTCCCTAGAGTGCTCTGACCATCCCCAAATCCCCATCGCACTTGGACGCAGCGAGATTGAAGGAATCAAATGGAAATTTCAGATTGAGCAGAGTTTGAGTTGGGATTGAATTACAGAGACAATTTCTCAATGGTTTGTGGAGCTTACGGGTTCGAGGCTCACCCTTGTGTGACGAGCAAGGAGTTTTTGAGCTAGGGGAGGATTGAGGCTTAGTTTCCGTAGCAATTTCTTCTATTTTTAGTTGTAATTTTCATTCCTGCAGCGTGCCATTTCATTTCTGAACATTGTATCAGCTGATTAGTTTTCTTGTATGGATCGTCTCTTTCTCAATTGGAGACTCATCCTTGAGTGACAGCAAGGATTTCTTGAGCTGAGATGAGAGATTGAGGCTTAGTCTTCTTAGTTAATTTTTATTTTTAGCTATAAATTTAATTTCTGCCGCAAGTTCATTTCTGAAATTTTGTGTTAGCTGTTTAATTCTTTTCTTTGAATTGTTTTTGCTGTAATTAGGGTTCAATCCAGCAAGTTAAGTAGTTAGGAAGCTTGTTTAGGGACTGATCGATTTCAATTTCGGTTCATTTTTGTTTTCCTGCATGCGTATCAAGTTGACAGTTTGTATCAGCAATGTTATGCAAATTTCAGCTTGGTTTCTGAGTTTTTCAGTTTAGTTCCAATTCGATTCGTGTTTAGTTTATTCCCTGCATTTGAAGACAACATTTAGTTTGTTAATGCAATTGATCTGAGATGTTTAGCAATTTAGTTTTAATTTTGCGTTTTCAATTCAACTTGTTTGCATCGATCTCTATTTCTGCAATTTGGATCCATATCTGCTAGTTCATATTATTCTACACATTGTCAGCTATCATTTCTGAAGTTGTATCAATGAAGTTCTGCATTTAGATTCCAGCACTTGAACTCCCTTGCTTTGTTCGATTTTGCATCCACTTGGTTGATAAAATTCTGCATACGGTTTCTACATCATTGAACATTACTTCTGTTTTGAGATTGTTTTTGGCCGATCAGATTTTGATCTGAATTTCCTCCTTCATTCCAGCATTTTCTTCATTGAATAGTTTGCCTTTCAAACTGCATCGATTAGTTGCATTTCTGAACTGTTAGCATTAGCCTTGACACTTAGTATCAGTTTTAGTTTCGGCACACGAGTTTTCCTCTTTGTATCAAGTTTGCATTAACTTTTTCACTTTGTATCAAAAAGGTTTTGGGATTAATTAGTACCAAGTTAAATGCAGTTTTTAGTGAGCTAGTGTGTTTGAAATTAGTTAGGGTTGCATTCGAATATTTCTGAGTTTCTTTGGATTCTTGGCTTCCAAAATTGTAGCTAGTTCGAGTTGAGTTTGTTTAAAGTTTAATTTTCTGAATTTTGTAGCTAGCATTTGTGTTGAGTGTGTTTGTTCCCGAAAATTGCTACCACTGCCTTATTCCTTTGTTTAGAATTTGTTTGCATGTGAAATCAGATTTGCTTCCCTAAATTGTTTAAGTGCATTGAATTTTTTTGGTTAAGTTCATCAACTTACCATACCTTGTTTAATTCGTTTAGTTGAGTTCTTTCTTTTCATTGCATTTTCATTTCTATTTGCAATCCAATCCCACGTTTTATTTGAAACCCCAAAAATATCAACGACACATAAACTCAAGTTCGAATCAAACAACCTCAACTAGCCCTAGGAAAAATACGACCTGTGACCCCTTTACTACATTTTCATTTTTGATTGCAAAAAGGGTTTCCAGCTTACACTTATCTAAATTTTGAGACCCACATTCGTGACACATAGTTAGCGGGCATCAAAAGTTTTGGCGCCATTGTCGGGGAGGCAACTAGTTGAGTTGTTTGATTTTTTCCTTGTGTGCTTATGGGCATATCATTTGATTATATTTTCTTGTGCTTTATCTTTTGCATACGATTGCTGCCATTTTTCTTATTTGGTTTGTGACAGGACTGCCAGTTAAAATTGTTCTCATCTACTTACCAGCAGCCACAATGTCAATCTTTCCCACAATTTCAGCAGAACCAACCTTTCAATCAGCCACCAAATCAAGATTTCCAACAGTCTTGTGCGAATTTTCAACAAACAAATCAGTTTTTTCATCCACAATTTCAACAATTTCAGCAAGATTTTCAGCCAAGTCAACCAAATCTCCAGCAAACTCAGATTGGGCAGCCACAATTCTAGAATTTTGAGCAACCAATTCAACAATTCCAGCCCCAATTTTAGTAACCTTATCAACAAAATCAATTACCTTTTCAAGGAATTCAGCAAGAGTGTTTAGATAATTTGAATTTTCAGCAACCACCCTTCCATCAAGTTCAACCAAACCAAGGATTTCTGCATCTTAACCAAGATTTCCAGCAGCGTTATTTAAGTTTTCAGCAGGGAAATAATCAATTTCAGCCTCAACCTCAGCCATAGCAGCAAGAATTTCAACCCATACAGAATTTTCAACAACCTCTTCAACATTCACAGCCATACGATCAAAATTTTCAATTTCAAAACTAGAGTTTTCAGTCCCAACCATTTCAGCCTTTCAATCAACAAGGTCAACCTCAAACTCAGAATTTCCAGGGCTACAATTCTCAGCAAATTCAACCATCATTCCAACCCAATTTTCAGCAGTTTAATCAGCCCATTCAACCATTTGAGCAGCCCCAACAACTACAATTTCAGAATTCACAATCTACTCATGGTCTTCAGTAGCCTTATGTTACATTTCAAGACCAACAGGAGTTCCACACTAACCCAGGAGGCTTTGAGAATCCTAATGAGAATGAGGCTCAACAACAAAGGATGATAGAGATGTTGCAACAAATCACACAACAAGAACAAAGTTTTCAAGAACAACAACAAAGGCTTCAAAATATGGGAAGACAAATGGAACAATTAGTTCATCAAATGAAACAAAGGCAAGCCCAAGAATCAGGACAATTATCTTCTCAAGCTACTCTTAATTCTGAGGGATATGATTGTGATCTAACTTTGGGGAATGAAGAGGTTGTGTTAAGTTTAAACACTCCAGATGTCGAATTTCCGGAAAAATTTCCAGCATCCCATTTTCCCATTCAAAACAGCCCCGGAGTTGGACTTTTATCAGTTCAAGGTGACCCTAGTGCATGGCCAAGTCCTTCTTCGAGTGATCTTGCAAATTTGGTGGAGGAAGAAGAAGAAAATATCAAAAATAGGGCACCTACAGCATGCATTCCTCATGAAGTGCTTGTTCAAAATTCATTTCCAAATTTTTCAGCTCAAGAAGAAGATTCTGAAGCACTACAGGACCCTTCTCATCTTTTATTTTGTGATGATATTGTTATTGGTGGTCCTAATATTTCTAATATTGTTGTTGCAGATATTACTGAGGAAGCATGCATAGGAGATGATTCTACAGGTGTAGGGGATTGCACTAAGCGCAAGGACCACCAACAGTGATGGATACATTAGAAGATTCAGAGGACAAGCCAGAAAGTGTAGGGACTTGCATGGCGGAAGCAAGAACCCAAGGATCACCTGCTTTAGTTTAGTTTCCACCAGAACCCGAACCTGAAGTGGAGCATGTACTTGACCAGGAGGAGGCAACAGTTACATCTACTCTTGTAGAACCTTCAGGTATTTTTCAGCACGATCAGGTAAGACTTCTTCCTATTTCTTTGGAAAAATCTATAGAGGTACCTCAAACTGATTTTATTGTTTGTGATACACTTAGGGATGCATATTTTGTAGAATTTGATTGTGAAAAATTCTTTGAGGTACCTAATGTTGAATTTGCTGAATATGAAGCATGTTGTGATACGTCAGATGTAATTGCTGAGTGTGAAAAATTTTTAGAAGTGCCTAGAATTGATGTTGTTTGTGGTGATGAATCTCATGATATATCTTATGCTGAAATTGATTGTGAAAGACTGATAGAGGAACCGAAAATTGATTTCATTGGTTGTAATACATTGCTTGATACATCCTTGGTGGAAAATAATTGTGAAATTTCTATTGAAGTGCCAAAAATTGATTTCATTGTTTGTGATGAGTTTCTGGATGCATTTTTTGTAGAAAATAATTGTGAAAAATTCATTGAGGTACCAAGAATTGATTTCATTGGATATGATGCAGTTTTGGATACATTTCATGCAGAGACTGATATTATTTCATTTCTATCTGATCATCACGCTTGAGAGAGGTATTACATGGTTTTGCAGGGTCCAGAAGACTTCTGGAGTGGGTGCTCCATCTGAACAGACTCCAACCTCCTGGAAAGATTTTCAAAAGGCATCAAGAAGGAGGAGATGATTTTACTTTAATTAGAAGCACTCCACCTCTTACATGGGTGTTGTACCTAAATCGCCTTCGGCCATCTGAACAATTTTTTATAAAGTTCAAGTGTGGAGGAGACATGCACCGTGACATAGATCAAATGAAGGAATCTCTCTCAGCCACCCAGACTCCTCCACTACCACGATGGAGGCTACTTCTTGATAGACTCCGACCACCAGAAATAAAGGGGAGTTTATTCTTTCTTGTATTTTCTTTCATCGTATTTTTCATTTTTATGTTTTCTAGAAGTAGAATTTACTTTTAAATTGAGTCCTTGCTAATAAATGCGTGAGTAGAGTAGAATGAATAGGAGTCATTGTAGATACCATGCTAGTTTTCTTAGAAATTTGTTTCTTACATGTGTAGAAATAAATGCATCCCTCTAGGTTGTTTTCATGTCATTTTAGAGTCTCTTGAAAATAAATTAAATTTGGTTGTTAAAACTTGAGAATTGAGCTAATGGATGAATTCTTGGATACTTGAGTCTACTTGGTTTTAGATTCTAAAGTGATGACTTGAGATGAATTATTTGCACCTAGTTAGAATTAGTCTTATTTTTGTGACACACATATGTGATTGTACTCTAGAACTTGCTTAGGTTCTTTCAAAACCTTATTTCAATGATTGGATCACATCTATAGAGACTAATCAATTTGTTTACCTTTCCATACCAATTTTTGGCAATTATCATGTTCATTCCATTTTTCTTTATTATTTCCTACTCTTACCCTTACTTTTCTATGGACTTGTTTGCTTGGGATGGTTCTTAATGCTACTTTGCCCGAGACGGACAAAGGATTAAGTGTGGGGGAGTGACTAGTGTTTTGGGAAATATTTGGTATCAAAGAGGTATTTCATGTCAAGAAATTTTTTTTTTGTGAGGTTGACTCAAAAAGGTGCCAAGTGAGTTGAGTTTGGTGTCAAGAATGAGCAAGAGAGATGGAAGCAAGTGGAGCATCTAGATTCTTATTATATATTGAAGATTCATGTGGCAAGCAATGGAAAAATCTGAAAAAAATGGCACACCAACAAGGAAAAATCTGTGCCATTACAAAGAAAAAAAAATTTCTGTGCCAAAGAGAAAAGGAAAAAAATTTTGGAGCATGTTTCGGCCATCTTGCTAAATGCTGAATTGCAGTTGGACAGGTTTGAGAACAAGTGCAGAAATCTAAGCTAAAGAAGGAAAAGAAGTGGCCAAGGAGAGTATAAAAAGATGGAATCTAAGAAGTTGAGCTAAAGATGAAAAGTTAGAAGCCGAAAATTCTGAGCTTAATTGCAAGGATAGATGCAGAAATGAGTAAGCTGCAAAGTGTTGAATATCTTGAAGGACTGTGTTGGATCGTGAAAATCGATAGAGGGGGGGTGAATATCGGAAATCGTTCTTTTTCGGAAAACTAAGAGTAAGTGCACAGCGGAAATAAAAATAAGAGACACAGCACAAAGACACGGTGATTTTTACTTGGTTCGGAGCCTGTGTCGACTCCTACTCCAAGGCCCACGGTCGTTGACCATTTACTTTGGGCAATTCTATATTCGCGCAAAATAGTTTACAATAATTGATTACAAATAAGTGCAAAAATAATAATATTAAAATTTCGATCTTCGTTACCGACGTCCGGAGTGGATTGGCTTGTTCGGGGCAGCGGGACGTCGTCAGCTCGAGTTGGAGTGTTTCCGGAGCAAGGCACGAGCGTAGAAGATCGTTGGAGCGTTGAGAGAACTGATGTCTTGAAGCCTTGGTCGAGGGGTCCTTATATAGGGCCAGGGGCGCCCGGGACGTCGGGGGCGCCCCCCACGTGGCCTTCGATCCGCCAAAGTCTCGGTCGCGTCTGATCCTCTGGATCCTCTTTGACCGGGGCGCGCGGAACGCTCGGGGCGCCCGCATTGACCGGGTCAAAGTCTTATCGCCTTGGCTTCGAGGGGTTCGAGTTCGATGTATGCGCATGGGGGCGCCCGCAGCGCAGGGGGCGCCCGGGAGCAGCGGGGGCGCCCGGGAGCACGGGGGCGCCCGGCCCAGTGTGTATTCGAACCATTCTTCTTGTTACTTGTTTTTATGGCCCTTGGGGGCGCCCGGGACGCTCCGAGCGCCCTACTCAGCAACTGCCTCTCTCTTTTGAGGCTTTCTGAGCTGCAGTCACACGTTCCTTCGGTCCTGCATCCAGGGTTAGTCCAAAACACAATAACATAATAATTTATTAGATTTATACAGCCTTAGCTGTCTTGGTTCTGACTTTGGTCTCCAAAATGGAGCCCTAGGTCGAACCGACGCCTACTGTTCCCTCGACGGGGAACGCGTCCTCACCTACTCCTCTCGGGAGAATTTACCTGATGCCAACCGTTCCTTTGGTTGGACTTTTGCCTGACGGTCCTTTGTCAGGTCTTGTAAACTGGCAGTCCTTCGCCAGTTGCCTAGCAGTCCTTCGCTAGGGCTTCATGCTGGCAGTCCTTCGCCAGTGCCTGGCAGTCCTTCGCTAGGGCTTGATGCTGGCAGTCCTTCGCCAGTTGCATAGCAATCCTTCGCTAGGGCTTTCTTTCCTGGCATTCCTTTGCCAGTGCCTAGCAGTCCTTCGCTAGGACTTTTCCTGCACACTTGATTAACTTGTTAGAAAACAAGAAAGACTTAACTTTTGACCTATGTTGCCATTATCAAAACACAGGTTTGACTTAGGTGCATTTCTACACCAACAATCTCCCCCTTTTTGATTTATGGCAACCCTAGTTCAAAAAGTTAAGTTAAGCAAGACATGAAAAGGTTTTATCTTTTGTTCCCTCCCCTGGAAGGAATCTCCCCCTAGATTTTTCAAAAACTCGTGGGGTAAAAAAAACTTGTACTTTGAAAACTTTAAGTTTTATGTTCTTGGAAGTAACTTAAGTTAAAAATACATAGTAGAGTTTTTAAAGCATAATTAGAGTACTTAGAAAATTTTAAAGTCTTAAGTTTTAAAGTACTCAAAATGTCAGCTTAAGTACTCGGTAAGATATAACAAGCTTAAGTATTTAGTTGGTTTTGAAACACTTTAGTATATCTTGAAAACTTAAGTATAAAGTATATTTGAAAAACTAAAGTGCATTTGGAAAACTTTAAGTACCTAACAGTTTTGACAAACTTAAGCTTTACAGTACTTATAAGAATTTTGACAAGCTTAAGTGAGAAACTTTTGAAGGGCTAGAGTACTTAGTAAAATTTTGAAAAATTAAAAAAAATTTTAAAGCTAAAGTACTTAGCAAGATTTTGAAAGTTTGGAAACCGATTTTGAATCTAGAGTACTTAGCAAAATTGACAATTTGAAAACAAATTTTGAAGCTAGAGTACTTAGCAATATTTTGAAAGTTTGAAAACAAATTTTGAAGCTAGAGTAACGGATAAGTGTATTTTTGAAACTTTTTGAATGAAGGAAAAATTTAGAAAAAGTAATTTTCTCTTTCCTATCTCTATCTCTCCCCCTTTGCCATATATCAAAACAAATAGATATAGCATTAATAATGAATAACAATTTGCTGTACTGAACCAATTCATAATTAAATTTACACTAGATCAATCAATTACACTAGATCAATTAGTTATCTAAATCAATCAATTATCTCTGTAGGGACCTGTCTAACCTAATTAGCTACTCACTAACTGTTATAAACAGTAGTTTTTGCTAGGGTTAGTCAAGTTAAGTGTTTCTGTTCAAGTTAGATTTTCTAAGCTTGACACTTAACTTGATTGCTATGTATATTGTATTTAGTGCCCTAATTACTGCAGATGCACTGACTTAAAGCATCTTGAATTAAGGCAAAGACCTAAGCATCTCAACCCTTTCTAGGTTGTCAATCAAAAGTACCCTAAGGTGCTTGTGAGATGCTGGCTTCTAAGTCTATAGGTGCATGCAGTTCTAGGGTTAGGGCCTAGGCTAAGTCCTTTTTTGAAAAAGCCCTAATTTTTAAAGGGGGTTGTTTTGCAATAAAACTAAGATAAAAGGTGAAAACTGATTTTGAAATCAAGTAAAGCAGTTTTTCAAAATCTATTTTTAGAAAATTGATTTTTGAAATCAAGTAGAGCAAAAAAAACATTGAGCTACTCTATTCTACAAAGTACAATCCTAACTGCAAAGAGAACAAGTACTCATAAACTGGTCAACAAAGAATAAAGCAAATAATCAAATAGTCAAACCCAAGTTCAAATGCAGTCAAACAGTCAAACCCAAGTCAAACAGTCAAATGCAGTCAAACAGTCAAACCCAAGTCAACCCTACTGAGTAGGGGCAGTCAAATAGATACAATACTAAGTGAATCTAAGACGAATGACCGGGATGATCGGAGGAGCCTGGCTGCCAAGATCGAAATAGGGTCATCATCTCATGATACTCTGCCTCTCTGGCCTCCCTCTCGGCTCGAAGTGTGCTCATGTAACTGTTGTAGTAGCCCAGATTTGTTTCCATTTCTTCAGCATGATTGGCCTCCACTTCCTCTCGGAGGCTCTGTACGCGGGTCTCTAGCTGAGTCACTCGGTCGTAAAGTGTCGGTGGAGCGGGCTCATCTATGTGCGCTCGGGCTGCTGCTGCTAGATCTCCGACGTCGACTTCAACCTCCTCGTCTGAGTCGACTGGTGCTCCGGCCTGCTGTCGTCGCCAACTAAGAACCCCGGTGGCCGACACCTCTAGACCCGCTAAGGAGAAGTTCCTAAATCCTATTTCGTCAAAGTCGGTCATAGCGGTAATTTCACCAATGGTAATGTCCCGACCGTGGTGATGAAGAAGGGATGTAATGATGTGGCAATATGGTGTTCGTACTCGTCCCTGGGTCGTGACTCTGGACGCATGCAAAATGGTATGAAACATATGGAGTCCAATGTCTAGGTCAAGGTGGTGGACTAGGGCATAAAGAAGGAAAGCATGAAAGGGTCGCATAGTCCCTAGGTCTCTGGTGGAAAGTGGTAGGATACAGCGGACCAGAACTCTATACAAGGCATAGTTCTGGGCCTGAAGTTCAACAGCTAGGAAGCTTCTGTTTGCGGGGAGGTCTGCCCTAAAGAAATAGGAGTGAATGGTATCTAGGGTAATCTCTGAGTAGGGAGGATCAAATGGGGGGTTCCTAGGAGGATAAAAGCAGAATGTGGACTGTGAGGGTCGCAGTCCTAGAAAGTGGTTCAATAGAGTAGGGGTGATGGTCAAAGGAATCCCTTGGACAGTGGTGTGAAACATAAGATTATCTTGTCGAATAATATTATTGTAAAATTCTGCGCATAAAGATTCATTAATTGTATGCGCGCAGAAGACAAGATTGTCCAATTGATAGAAGTTAATGATGTTCATGGTGACAGGGCATGATTGGGTAAAAAAGTGCCTATTGAGATAGCTCGTTTTAATAGGCTTGTAGATTGTTTGTGCAAACCTATTACATAACTCTAGATTAGGAAATCTAGGGTCGGGACTAGGTTGAGCACCGGGGTTGGCCGGGTTCGGTCGGCGTCTTAAAGGAAGAATAAAGATTTAAAAGATTTAAAGGAAGAATAAAGATATTGCATGAATTAAATTTAAATGCAATAAAATTAAATGATAATCATACCGGACGGCTCGGGGAGGCATGGTTGAAGAAGAGGACTTGGAAGGTCTTCTTGAAGAGTAAGAAGTGGAGAAGGAGATTGATTTTGGTGTGGGGAGTGAGGGAGAATTCGGGTGCCTTTTATAGGCAAACTCACGGGGGCGCCCGGGAGCTTCCGGGCGCCCTGGTCAGGGTTACTGCTAGGGGCAGTGTGAAGGACTGGTTGGGGGCGCCCGGGACAGTCCGGGCGCCCTCAACAGAGAGCTTATGCAGCTTTTGCTGCGTTGGAGTTGATGGGGGCGCCCGCGTGGTTCCGGGCGCCCTGGTCAAAAGCACTGGCAGCTTTTTGACTAGGGAGTAGAGAAAAGTGTGGGAGGGGGCGCCCGCGTGGTTCCAGGCGCCCCGAATAGGGTAGGTAGAGTCAAATTTTTATCTTGTCTACTTTTGACCATGGTTTGAATTGAATTGACGATTTTGACTGTGGTTTGACTGCGTTAATCATGTTTTGACCGCTTTGACCATGGTTTGACAAATACAAGATTATCTCATCGTATAGGTATTAACAGAATTTTCAATTGAGTCTTAATCCTACTGTCTCACCCAAATCTAGAGTTTTCAATCACGTTAACCTTATAGGTTTTGTGAGACAGGTTTTGATGGAAAAAAAATTATTTTGAAAAGTTTGATCAATTTTGAAAACAATTAAATTTTAAAAACTTGATTAATTTTGAAACCAATTAATTTTGACAGAACTTTAAATCTACAAATAACTGAAATTTTGTGTTAGATTCGAATTTGACAAAAATTAATTTGAATTTGAATTTCAAAAATTAGCTTCCAGGTTTTGGCGAGGCACTAGGCCTTCTTTGGCCGAAGCCTTATGGGATCATCCACCCTTTCCTTGACAAAGCCTTTTAATGAAATTTCATTTTCAAAATTATTCTTTGAAAAATTTCTGGTCTAACTAGTTTGGGTTTTGGATCGGTAGCTTCGGCTAGTTCCGCCAAATTGGCTTCCCTAACGTACTATCATCTCACCTCCACCCAATACTATGTTGTCAAATTTCAGTTAAGTTTGTTCAGTCCTTAGCTAACCATTTCTAAATCTAAGCATGTTAAATTGCAGTAATTTAAAATAAACAATCAAACAAGCAATTGCAATCAAGAATTAACATTATTTATCTAATAATGAATATTGTTTTCAGTTTGGCTCCCCCTGGACTAAAGCCACGGTGATGGTTAGGCAAGATGTGAATCTTGTCCTTGGGGATCCAATACTGATTTGATCCAGTCGGTTTGTTCAGGTATAGTTTAGGTACCCATGCCTGAATTTTACCTCTGGAATGATTCAGTATAGCAAGGTATGATCTTTGCCGAGATTTGGTTCTATAGCCCAATCCGAATCGATTTAGAACTGATTTCTGTTTTCCAAGGATCATGTCAAGACCTTTGGAACTAGATGTAAATCGTTCTAGTGCTGATCTAAGATCCTTAACCTGAGTTTTCAGGGAGGAGTTTTCCTTTTCAAGTTTTTCAACTTGAATAGGATTTCCTTCCTGAACCTTCTCGGTTAAGGGTTTAGAGTCAGCTCCCTCTTTCAGGAGTTTTACTTCCTGTCGGAGGGATTCGACTCGGAGTTTGGCTTTAGCCAAGTCTCGAGAAAGAAAAGAAATTAAATCACTTAATTGCGATCTATTAAAACCAGTTACCTTTATTTCTCCGTCTTCTGTGAAGGTCAGCTTGCTGTCCTCTTGTTCTGATTCTGACTCGACTTTTTCTGAGGCGGTCAGAGCTAGGAGATTGGACTGAGGCGCCTCTTCTTCTTCTTCTGAGGAAGACTCATCCCAGGTTGCTTGTAGCGCCTTCTTTCTTCTCGTCTTCTTGGACTCTTTCAGATTTGGACACTCTGTTTTGTAGTGGCCCTTTTTCTTGCACTAGTAGCAGGTTACATTAGGCTTGTTCGCGGGTTCAGCTGGTTCGTCCTTTCTTCGGCCGGTTTTCCTTTTGTTGGTTCGGTTCTTCAGCTCCTTATAGTAGTTTCGAGCGAGCCGGACCAGCTTAGTTTGTTCTCCTTCTTTGTCTTCTGAATCGGAGTCTGAGTCAGACTCGGGTTCAGGTTCGGGCTTCTTCTTCGTTGTCCTTAGAGTTTTGCCTGCAATGAAAGCAATACCTTTCTCGACCATATTTGACTTAGTTTGTTCGTGTAGTTCTAGTTTGGAAAACAATTCATCTAATTTTATTTTAGAAAGATCCCTAGAGACCTTGTATGCATCTACCATAGATGCCCACAAGGTGTTTCTAGGGAAGGCGTTTAGAGCATACCTTATTAGGTCACGGTTTTCAACCTTGTGACCTATTGTGTGAAGACCGTTCATTACCTCCTGGATTCGTGCGTGGAGCTGGGCTGCTGTTTCGTTGTCGGCCATCTTGATAGTGTAGAGTCTATTCAGTAGCAGATCCCTTTTGCTGATTCTGGTGTCCGAAGTCCCTTCGTGCAGCTCGATCAGTTTTGTCCATAGCTCTTTTGCACTGTTGAAGGGGCCTATTCGGTTCAGCTCTTCCTTTGTCAGCCCGCATTGTAGGGTTTGCGTTGCTTTTGCGTCGGCTTCTATCTTGCGCTTTAGAGTGTTGTCCCACTCCGAGTAGCTTTGTAGAAGTCCTTCCGCATTTTGGGGGATCTCCAGACCGGACTGGATAATGATCCACATGTCCACCTGAGTTTTCAGGTGGACCTCCATGCGACTTTTCCAGTAGGAAAAGTCTTCTCCACTGAAGAGTGGAGGTCTAGCGGTGCTGAATCCCTCTTGCATAGACATTTGTTCTGTAAAAGGAAACTTACAAACAAAAGGTGTCCCAAGACTTGGTCTTGGATTTGCAGTGCGGGATAAAGATAATTAAGTACAAAAAAAATTAATTAAATTTGAAAAAAAATCCGAAAAAAAATTTCAAACTGGTGGTTGCACCAAGTTTGAAAACCCCGCTCTGATACCACTTGTTGGATCGTGAAAACCGATAGAGGAGGGATGAATATCGAAAATCGTTCTTTTTCGGAAAACTAAGAGTAAGTGCACAGCGGAAATAAAAATAAGAGACACAGCACAAAGACACGGTGATTTTTACTTGGTTCGGAGCCTGTGTCGACTCCTACTCCAAGGCCCACGGTCGTTGACCCTTTACTTTGGGCAATTCTATATTCGCGCAAAATAGTTTACAATAATTGATTACAAATAAGTGCAAAAATAATAATATTAAAATTTTGATCTTCGTTACCGACGTCCGGAGTGGATTGGCTTGTTCGGGGCAGCGGGACGTCGTCGGCTCGAGTTGGAGTGTTTCCGGAGCAAGGCACGAGCGTAGAAGATCGTTGGAGCGTTGAGAGAACTGATGTCTTGAAGCCTTGGTCGAGGGGTCCTTATATAGGGCCAGGGGGCGCCCGGGACGTCGGGGGCGCCCCCCACGTGGCCTTCGATCCGCCAAAGTCTCGGTCGCGTCTGATCCTCTGGATCCTCTTTGACCGGGGCGCCCGGAGCGCTCGGGGCGCCCGCATTGACCGGGTCAAAGTCTTATCGCCTTGGCTTCGAGGGGTTCGGGTTCGATGTATGCGCATGGGGGCGCCCGCTGCGTAGGGGGCACCTGGGAGCAGCGGGGGCGCCCGGGAGCACGGGGGCGCCCGACCCAGTGTGTATTCGAACCATTCTTCTTGTTACTTGTTTTTATGGCCCTTGGGGGTGCCCGAGACGCTCCGGGCGCCCTACTCAGCAACTGCCTCTCTCCTTTGAGGCTTTCTGAGCTGCAGTCACACGTTCCTTCGGTCCTGCATCCAGGGTTAGTCCAAAACACAATAACATAATAATTTATTATATTTATACAGCCTTAGCTGTCTTGGTTCTGACTTTGGTCTCCAAAATGGAGCCCTAGGTCGAACCGACGCCTACTGTTCCCTCGATGGGGAACACGTCCTCACCTACTCCTCTCGGGAGAATTTACCTGATGCCAACCATTCCTTTGGTTGGACTTTTACCTGACGGTCCTTTGTCAGGTCTTGTAAACTGGCAGTCCTTCGCCAGTTGCCTAGCAGTCCTTCGCTAGGGCTTCATGCTGGCAGTCCTTCGCCAGTGCCTAGCAGTCCTTCGCTAGGGCTTGATGCTGGCAGTCCTTCGCCAGTTGCCTAGCAATCCTTCGCTAGGGCTTTCTTTCCTGGCATTCCTTTGCCAGTGCCTAGCAGTCCTTCGCTAGGGCTTTTCCTGCACACTTGATTAACTTGTTAGAAAACAAGAAAGACTTAACTTTTGACCTATGTTGCCATTATCAAAACACAGGTTTGACTTAGGTGCATTTCTGCACCAACAGACTGTTTGTGAAGCTGAATTGGAGAAATCAGATTGGAATGTGGAGCTGGACAAGTGAAGAAATCTGTGCCAAAGTCAAGTGCAGAAATCTGTGCAGAAATTGTTTACATTATCAAATTTGTTTCTATACAAGCAGTTTTGTATCAATTTTAAACTGAATCTGAGTTATCTAATTTAGCATTGCATTGCTGACTGCTGAGCAGAACAAGAAGAACGTGGCTGCTGGGATGTTTCAAATCAGAACAGAAAAAGAAGGAAAAAAATGCAGTGTTTCTGGATCTTGGGAGTTGAAAGTTTGTTTGGAACTAAGTACTTCATGAAGCTGTAGAATCTGGCATAATTAAAGAATTTGGCAGTATACAAGTATTCAGTTCTGTTTCCATGGTGCTCGGCAGAATGTAAACTGAACAAAAAAAAATTGCAGCTAAGAAAAAAATAAAGAGTCAAAATGGCACACAAGGGAGTTTCGGCCTCATGAATTTAGTGAAGATAATCTCATCCAAATCCAAGCCTTGCATCGCTGCCATTCCGACTTTACTAGAGAGAAAGAAAGAAGAATGAGGAGAAAAGAGAAAGAAGCACAAGTGGCACACAAGAGCAAATTGGCACATTGGAACCTACAAAGTTTTATTCATCCAAATCAAAAGCATTGTTCAAGTTTTACTCTACCACACTTTTGATTTCACTAGAGGACTGGCAAGAGGGGCAAAGCACATTAGAAACATTCTTGAGCAACCAAGTCTCCAACTTCATTAATTTTTCTATTTTCTTGGCTTTTACTTCATTTCTTATCATTTTCCATGTTTTCACCTGTTTTTATAGATGTTGATCCTAATCATGAATAATGATGGAGAGTAGATACTAAGCAAGCCTATGGTAGTTCAAAAAGCATGTGTGTTTGAGTGAGCTCCATTTTCATCATGATGTTAGAATTCAAGAAGAGAGCCACAAAAAAAAAAATTCTCTTGAAAGGCTAGTGAGTTAAATTCATCTCTATGAATCATAAAGGATGAAAAGGCTAAGTTGTTGATTTAAGGACGAGATACTAATCCATAGAGCTTAGATTTTTGAGAATTGACAACCTTAGGTAATTTCTTTTCACTTGTTTCTAATTATGCTTGCAAAGAGCCTAAGGGATACATACTTAGTAGTTTCGCGAGACGCTCAAGCCTAAGTGTGGGGGAGTTGATAAGTGTTATTTTGTTGATTATTTTAGTTGCTAAAATCCAAGTTTGACCCATATTTTACTTGCTTAATTGTGAATTTACCCTAGGTTCTAGGACTTGCTTTTATTTTGGACTTAATTGTAAATCTGTACACATTTGGATTATTTGGCCACTAAATTTTTGATCTATTTTTTCAGGCATGAAAGGATCATGGACCTAGGTTATGCTGGGTCAAATTTGAGTCGGAAGTGGACCCGGATCGAGTAATAAAGCTTTAGACAAATCTGAGCCGTCCGATTCAAAATCGGCTAGATCTAAGCCATCTGGGACCATATGAGGCAATCCAAGCTATGGTTAGGGTTGATCAAGCACTCTGATCAAGATCTGAAGGTTTCATCCCAATCAGAGCTCATTCAACTGTTGGATCTAGCTCAGAGGGCTCTAGACTGTCCATCCAAAGATCAGGTTGATCTGGGTCATCCATTGCAAATCTGGAAGATCCGAGCTACCCCGAGGCAGATCCTGACCCCTGATCAACATCATCAAAGTTTGGTTCGGATCAGATAAAGATCAACCGTTGGATTTTCTCAAAACGATCTCAGCCGTCCATTCCTATGTATTTAATCAAACATTTCCCAGCTTCTTCCCTTGTCGCGTCTTCGCCGTAAACACCGTCTTCTTCGTTTGTTCTTTCTTTTCCTTCAGTTTTTTCTTCATCTAAGGGGTGCGACCCCTCAATTCTTTGTTTAGATCAATTGCTAGGTCATTGGAAAGTCTCTCGGTGAAGTTCCAGCTTGAGAATTGCCAAGAAACAGAGCTGTTGTGAGGTTTCCGTGGCTCTGCTGTTTGAAGTCTTCGATTTCAACTGTGCTCCATTTCCATCCACCGGAGCTATCTGGAGGGGTTCCCTAGAGTGCTCTGACCATCCCCAAATCCCCATCGCACTTGGACGCAGCGAGATTGAAGGAATCAAATGGAAATTTCAGAAATTTTGTGTTAGCTGTTTAATTCTTTTCTTTGAATTGTTTCTGCTATAATTAGGGTTCAATCCAGCAAGTTAAGTAGTTAGGATGCTTGTTTAGAGACTGATCGATTTCAATTTCGGTTCATTTTTGTTTTCCTGCATGCGTATCAAGTTGACAGTTTGTATCATCACTGTTCTGCAAATTTCAGCTTGGTTTCTGAGTTTTTCAGTTTAGTTCCAATTCGATTCGTGTTTAGTTTATTCCCTGCAATTGAAGACAACATTTAGTTTGTTAATGCAATTGATCTGAGATGTTTAGCAATTTAGTTTTAATTTTGCGTTTTCAGTTCAACTTGTTTGCATCGATCTCTATTTCTGCAATTTGGATCCATATCTGCTAGTTCATTTTATTCTACACATTGTCAGCTATCATTTCTGAAGTTGTATCAATGAAGGTCTGCATTTAGATTCCAGCACTTGAACTCCCTTGCTTTGTTCGATTTTGCATCCACTTGGTTGATAAAATTCTACATACAGTTTCTACATCATTGAACATTACTTCTATTTTGAGATTGTTTTTGGCCGATCATATTTTGATCTGAATTTCCTCCTTCATTCCAGCATTTTCTTCATTGAATAGTTTGCCTTTCAAACTGCTTCGATTAGTTGTATTTCTGAACTGTTAGCATTAGCCTTGGCACTTAGTATCAGTTTTAGTTTCGGCACACGAGTTTTCCTCTTTGTATCAAGTTTGCATTAACTTTTTCACTTTGTATCAAGAAAGGTTTTGGGATTAATTGGTACCAAGTTAAATGCAGTTTTTAGTGAGCTAGTGTGTTTGAAATTAGTTAGGGTTGCATTCGAATATTTCTGAGTTTCTTTGCATTGGTTGGCTTCCAAAATTCTAGCTAGTTCGAGTTGAGTTTGTTTAAAGTTTAATTTTCTGAATTTTGTAGCTAGCATTTGTGTTGAGTGTGTTTGTTCCCGAAAATTGCTACCACTACCTTATTCCTTTGTGTAGAATTTGTTTGCATGTGAAATCAGATTTGCTTCCCTAAATTGTTTAAGTGCTTTGAATTTTTTTGGTTAAGTTCATCAACTTGCCATACCTTGTTTAATTCGTTTAGTTGAGTTCTTTCTTTTCATTGATTTTTCATTTCTATTTGCAATCCAATCCCACGTTTTATTTGAAACCCCAAAAATATCAACGACACATAAACTCAAGTTCGAATCAAACAACCTCAACTAGCCCTAGGAAAAATACGACCTGTGGCCCCTTTACTACGTTTTCATTTTTGATTGCAAAAAGGGTTTCCAGCTTACACTTATCTAAATTTTGAGACCCACATTCGTGACACATATTTAGCGGGCATCAAAATTTTTGGCGACGTTGCCGGGGAGGCAACTAGTTGAGTTGTTTGATTTTTGCTTGTGTGCCTATGGGCATATCATTTGATTCTATTTTCTTGTGCTTTATCTTTTGTATACGGTTGCTGTCATTTTTCTTGTTTGATTTGTGACAGGATTGCCAGTTAAAAATGTTCTCATATACTTACCAGCAGCCACAATGTCAATCTTTCCCACAATTTCAGCAGAACCAACCTTTCAATCAGCCACCAAATCAAGATTTCCAACAGTCTTGTGCGAATTTTCAACAAACAAATCAGTTTTTCAGCCACAATTTCAACAATTTCAGCAAAATTTTCAGCCAAGTCTACCAAATTTCCAGCAAACTCAGATTGGGCAGTCGCAATTCCAGAATTTTGAGCAACCAATTCAACAATTCCAGCCCCAATTTCAGCAACCCTATCAACAAAATCAATTACCTTTTCAAGGAATTCAGCAAGAGTGTTTAGATAATTTGAATTTTCAGCAACCACCCTTCCATCAAGTTCAACCAAACCAAGGATTTCTGCATCTTAACCAAGATTTCCAGCAGCCTTATTTAAGTTTTCAGCAGGGAAATAATCAATTTCAGCCTCAACCTCAGCCATAGCAGCAAGAATTTCAACCCATACAGAATTTTCAACAACCTCTTCAACATTCACAGCCATACGATCAAAATTTTCAATTTCAAAACTAGAGTTTTCAGTCCCAACCATTTCAGCCTTTCAATCAACAAGGTCAACCTCAAACTCAGAATTTCCAGGGCTACAATTCTCAGCAAATTCAACCATCATTCCAGCCCAATTTTCAGCAGTTTAATCAGCCCATTCAACCATTTGAGCAGCCCCAACAACTACAATTTCAGAATTCACAATCTACTCATGGTCTTCAGCAGCCTTATGTTACATTTCAAGACCAACAGGAGTTCCACACTAACCCAGGAGGCTTTGAGAATCCTAATGAGAATGAGGCTCAACAACAAAGGATGATAGAGATGTTGCAACAAATCACACAACAAGAACAAAGTTTTCAAGAACAACAACAAAGGCTTCAAAATATGGGAAGACAAATGGAACAATTAGTTCATCAAATGAAACAAAGGCAAGCCCAAGAATCAGGACAATTATCTTCTCAAGCTACTCTTAATTCTGAGGGATATGATTGTGATCTAACTTTGGGGAATGAAGAGGTTGTGTCGAGTTTAAACACTCCAGATGCTGAATTTCTGGAAAAATTTTCAGCATCCCATTTTCCCATTTAAAACAACTCCGGAATTGGATTTTTATCAGTTCAAGGTGACCCTAGTGCATGGCCAAGTCCTTCTTCGAGTGATCTTGCAAATTTGGTGGAGGAAGAAGAAGAAAATATCAAAAATAGGTCACCTACAGCATGCATTCCTCCTGAAGTGCTTGTTCAAAATTCATTTCCAAATTTTTCAGCTCAAGAAGAAGATTCTGAAGAACTACAGGACCCTTCTCATCTTTTATTTTGTGATGATATTGTTATTGGTGGTCCTAATATTTCTAATATTGTTGTTGCAGATATTACTGAGGAAGCATGCATAGGGGATGATTCTACAGGTGTAGGGGATTGCACTAAGCCCCAGGGACCACCAACAGTGATGGATATATTAGAAGATTCAGAGGACAAGCCAGAAAGTGTAGGGACTTGCATGGCGGAAGCAAGAACCCAAGGATCACCTGCTTTAGTTGAGTTTCCACCAGAACCCGAACCTGAAGTGGAGCATGTACTTGACCAGGAGGAGGCCACAGTTACATCTACTCTTGTAGAACCTTCAGGTATTTTTCAGCACGATCAGGTAAGACTTCTTCCTATTTCTTTGGAAAAATCTATAGAGGTACCTCAAACTGATTTTATTGTTTGTAATACACTTAGGGATGCATCTTTTGTAGAATTTGATTGTGAAAAATTCTTTGAGGTACCTAATGTTGAATTTGCTGAATATGAAGCATGTTGTGATACGTCAGATGTAATTGCTGAGTGTGAAAAATTTTTAGAAGTACCTAGAATTGATGTTGTTTGTGGTGATGAATCTCATGATATATCTTATGCTGAAATTGTTTGAGAAAGACTGATAGAGGAACCGAAAATTGATTTCATTGGTTGTAATACATTGCTTGATACAACCTTGGTGGAAAATAATTGTGAAATTTCTATTGAAGTGCCAAAAATTGATTTCATTGTTTGTGATGAATTTCTGGATGCATTTTTTTGTAGAAAATAATTGTGAAAAATTCATTGAGGTACCAAGAATTGATTTCATTGGATATGAAGCAGTTTTGGATACATTTCATGCAGAGACTGATATTATTTCATTTCTTTCTGACCCTGCACGCTTGAGAGAGGTATTACATGGTTTTGCAGGGTCCAGAAGACTTCTGGAGTGGGTGCTCCATCTGAACAGACTCCAACCTCCTGGAAAGATTTTCAAAAGGCATCAAGAAGGAGGAGATGATTTTACTTTAATTAGAAGCACTCCACCTCTTACATGGGTGTTGTACCTAAATCGCCTTCGGCCATCTGAACAATTTTTTGTAAAGTTCAAGTGTGGGGGAGACATGCACCGTAACATAGATCAAATGAAGGAAGCTCTCTCAGCCACCCATACTCCTCCACTACCACGATGGAGGCTACTTCTTGATAGACTCCGACCACCAGAAATAAAGGGGAGTTTGTTCTTTCTTGTATTTTCTTTCATCGCATTTTTCATTTTTATGTTTTCTAGAAGTAGAATTTACTTTTAAATTGAGTCCTTGCTAATAAATGTGTGAGTAGAGTAGAATGAATAGGAGTCATTGTAGATACCATGCTAGTTTTCTTGGAAATTTATTTCTTACATGAGTAGAAATAAATGTATCCCTCTAGGTTGTTTTCATGTCATTTAAGAGTTTCTTGAAAATAAATTAAATTTGGTTGTTAAAACTTGAGAATTGAGCTAATGGATGAATTCTTGGATACTTGAGTACTACTTGGTTTTAGATTCTAAAGTGATGACTTGAGATGAATTATTTACACCTAGTGAGAATTAGCCTTATTTTTATGACATACATATGTGATTGTACTCTAGAACTTGCTTAGGTTCTTTCAAAATCATATTTCAATGATTGGATTATATTCATAGAGACTAATCAATTTGTTTACCTTTCCATACCAATTTTTGGCAATTATCATGTTCATTCCATTTTTCTTTATTATTTCCTACTCCCTTACTTTTCTATGGACTTGTTTGTTTGGGATGTTTCTTAATGCTACTTTGCCCGAGACAGACAAAGGATTAAGTGTGGGGGAGTGACTAGTGTTTTGGGAAATATTTGGAATCAAAGAGGCATTTCATGTCAAGAAAAAAAAATTTTTTTTGTGAGGTTGACTCAAAAAGGTGCCAAGTGAGTACAGTTTGATGTCAAGAATGAGCAAGAGAGATGGAAGCAAGTGGAGCATCTAGATTCTTATTATATTTTGAAGATTCAAGTGGCAAGCAATGGAAAAATCTGAAAAAAAATGACACACCAACAAGGAAAAATCTGTGCCATTACAAAGAAAAAAAATTTCTGTGCCAAATAGAAAAGAAAAAAAAATTGGAGCATGTTTCGGCCATCTTGCTAAATGCTGAATTGCAGTTGGACAGGTTTAAGAACAAGTGCAGAAATCTGACCTAAAGAAGGAAAAGAAGTGGCTAAGGAGAGTATAAAAAGATGGAATCTAAGAAGTTGAGCTAAAGATGAAATGTTTGAAGCCGGAAATTCTGAGCTGAATTGCAAGGATAGCTGCTGAAATGAGTAAGCTGCAAAGTGTTGAATATCTTGAAGGACTGTTTGTGAAGCTGAATTGGAGAAATCAGATTGGAATGTGGAGCTGAACAAGTGAAGAAATCTGTGCCAAAGTTAAGTGCAAAAATCTGTGCAGAAATTGTTTACATTATCAAATTTGTTTCCAAACAAGCAGTTCTGTATCAATTTTAAACTGAATCTGAGTTATCTAATTTAGCATTGCATTGCTGACTGCTGAGCAGAACATGAAGAACGTGGCTGCTGGGATGTTTCAAATCAGAACAGAAAAAGAAGGAAAAAAATGCAGTGTTTCTGGATCTTGGGAGTTGAACGTTTGTTTGGAACTAAGTACTTCATGAAGCTGCAGAATCTGGCATAATTGAAGAATTTGGCAGTATACAAGTATTCAGTTCTGTTTCCATGGTGCTCGGCAGAATGTAAACTGAACAAAAAAAAATTGCAGCTAAGAAAAAAATAAAGAGTCAAAATGGCACACAAGGGAGTTTTGGCCTCATGAATTTAGTGAAGATAATCTCATCCAAATCCAAGCCTTTCATCGCTGCCATTCTAACTTTACTAGAGAGAAAGAAAGAAGAAAAACATGATGAGGAGAAAAGAGAAAGAAGCACAAGTGGCACACAAGAGCAAATTGGCACATTGGAACCTATAAAGTTTCATTCATCCAAATCAAAAGTATTGTTCAAGTTTTACTCTACCACACTTTTGATTTCACTAGAGGACTGACAAGAGGGGCAAAGCACATTGGAAACATTCTTGAGCAACCAAGTCTCCCACTTCATCAATTTTTCTATTTTCTTGGCTTATATTTCATTTCTTATCATTTTTCATGTTTTCACCTGTTTTTATAGATGTTGATCCTAATCATGAATAATGGTGGAGAGTAGATAATAAGCAAGCCTATGGTAGTTCAAAAAGCATGTGTGTTTGAGTGAGCTCCATTTTCATCATGATGTTAGAATTCAAGAAGAGAGCCATAAAAAAAAATTTCCCTTGAAAGGCTAGTGAATTAAATTCTGTTGGGACCGGGTGCATGTCGACAAGGATACGGGTTCGTAAAATTTTAAATTTTTATGTACAGCGGAAGAATTAGCATAAAATAATTTCTTAAATTATTTTAACCACGTATCTAGTATGCAACCTTATGATGTGTGGACCTTATCATAAATTAAAACTTTGCGGAAAAGTAAACTAATTTACTAAGTACCTCTCGTAACTCGAAGTAAGGGACGAGATCCAACCGTAGCGTCTCTTGGAAGCTCCGCCTCTATTCGCGTCCACGCCGAATTCTCTTCGGGATGACTTAGCAAAGCCACGAGTTTTGTGCCGACGAGAACTACTAGATTCTCCGAAGACACAACTAGAAGATCAAGAAAGAAGAAAGGAAACTAACCACCAAGACTCGGAATCCAAATTCCGAGAAAGAAGGAGATGTGATCCGCTTCTTCTTCTTCTTCTTCTCCTTCTTGATGGAAGCTTGCGGCGGCCCTAGGAGGAGGAAGCACCGGCCCTAGGTGGAGGAAGCGCCAACCCTAGGTTGAGGAGGCGCCGGCCCTAAAGGGGGGTGTGGGCGCCGGCCCTAAGGGGAAGGGAGAAGAGAATAAGAGTGAGAGAGAGAGGGAGCTATTAATCTCTTGATTACTCGATTGGAATTAAGGGCTTGCCTTTGGTTCCTTTATATAGTAGCATCTCCCTTGCCAAGTCTCCCTCTTAACGGAATTTTCATAACAAATTTATCCTATAAATTCTCTTATGAATTATTCCGTTTAAACCAAGTTTTATTATAACTAATTTTATAATAAAACAAATACTTCTCTCTTTTAATTATGGAATAAAATTTGTATAAAATTTTCTTATCATGGATAAATCAATTCATAATTGATTTTATAAATTAAAATTAAACCAATTCATGGTTCATTTTAATTTTCATAAAAAGAATAAATTTCTACAAATTTCTTTATAAATCTCTTTATATAAATTTCTTTATATATATCAATTTATTTATCCATAATTCATAAAACAAATTGCGCTAGATTTATTTTATTAATTAAACCAATTAAATTGGTTTATCCCCTTTTAATGGCCGGCCAAACCAAGAGGGTGGACACCCTCTTTGGCCGGCCAAACCAAGCCGATCCCATCGCGAATTAAACTCATTTAATTCGCCCAATAAGCCTTCAAAAGACTTAGCCATTTTTAGCTTCTGTTGCGCCTCTGATTAACTCAGATTCGACTTATTTCTCTTGATCGGAAAATCCAATTTTCAACTCGTTTTAAATCCCTCGGATTACTCATAGTGCGTGTGACTAATAGGCTTTCGATTTATGTTGGCCGTCTATAATCAACTAATTATAGAACGATCATAAGTGGCACCTAGTAGTACATCATGACCCCCAATTAATCGAAAGATCAACGGTTGACCTCAGAAGTAATTCTGAAACCCTTCAGCAGCTCTAATGAATCGTGCCCCATTCCCTTCACCATCTTATACCCACTTGGTTCAGGACATGGTCTGTTTGTGTCAGTCCCCACTAGACTGACTATGTCACACCTAGCCCAAGTAGTGTCTTTCTCGTCCTTTGGATTTCTAATTACTCTCATGTATTTAAGAGACTCGCACTCTAAACATGATATGCTTTGGCCAGAGGCTTTGAGTAACAATCCGACGATAGGCCTGGGTATACATCTCCTCGCAAGGAGTGGTGAATCCTTTGTAGGCTGTTCAAACATCTTCGAGCACTTCGGCTCATACCCAATCATCCTGGGTCCACACCTCCTTGGAGATGCTTGCTTAAGATGTTAAAGTATAAGTCTCCATGACCAAGATGACTTGAACACCGCAAGTCAAAGGAACATCGCACTTAAGCTGCAGTAAGAACTTCATTGACAAATCTATGTAGATTACCATATGAAGTTTTACAGCTAGTCACTCCAATGAACTAGTTCCCTTAACCAGCATCCATGTTTATCTCCGGACATCCCAATGTCACCAGCCAGTGAGAATCAGCTGATTAGAGAATAACCCATGCTAGTCTCAACAGAATTGATAGTGTCCGTTTTTATCAATTCATCGACTAGGGATAATTTCAATACTTCACAATTGCACATGTAGAGATAATCACTAGTTGTGATCCCATCACAAATTCTCTTATGCTGTAAATTGTATTGCGGACATTCAGTAGATGAGTTTAAGATCCCAATCAAATACACAAATATGTATACTCAAATAGTGAATTATCATTTATTAAAATAAATATTTACAATCATAAGGCGATTGCCTTAGGCCACTTCTCTCATATCACTAACAAACTCCCACTTGGCCTAATGCCAATCGCTACGGTATCCAATACCACAGGCTCTAACATGACCCTCAAACTTGTTTTGAGGCAAGGACTTAGTTAAAGGATCCGCTAAATTCCATTCAGTGGGAATTTTCTCAATTTGTATGTCATTCCTACTTATAATCTCTCTGATTAGATGATAGCGGCGAAACACGTGTTTGGATCGCTGATGAGACCTTGGTTCCTTTGCTTGTGCAATAGCTCCATTGTTGTCGCAGTAAACCGGCACTGCTTCATCAATGGTTGGAACCACGCCAAGTTCGGAGACAAACTTCTTGATCCAGACTGCTTCCTTTGCTGCTTCCGAAGCTGCGATATATTCCGCTTCCGTGGTAGAATCCGCTACGGTGTCTTGTTTGGAACTTTTCCAACTTACTGCGCCTCCATTCAAAGTAAATACGTATCCAGACTGAGATTTGGAGTCATCCTTATCTGTCTGGAAACTGGCATCTGTATACCCACGTATTACCATATCTCCTTCTCCATATATTAAGAACACATCCTTAGTTCTTCTTAAGTACTTAAGGATTGTCTTGACAGCCGCCCAATGATCCATTCCTGGATCCGACTGGTATCTGCTTGTGACGCTCAAAGCATACGATACATCGGGCCTAGTACATAACATAGCATACATGATAGATCCTATCGCGGATGCATAAGGAATCTTATTCATGCAAATCCTCTCATCTTCTGTGCGCGGACACATAGACTTTGAAAGGTTGATCTCATGCCTGATGGGAAGGTAACCTTTCTTGGATTCCGACATGCTAAACCTTTTTAGCACTCGGTCTATATATGTAGACTGCGAAAGACCAAGCAACCGTTTTGATCTATCTCTATAGATTCTAATCCCAAGGATATAGGTTGCTTCTCCCAGGTCTTTCATGGAGAAAGTTTTGGACAACCAAATTTTAACTGTTTGTAAGACTGATACATCGTTTCTTATAAGTAAGATGTCGTCGACATATAATACTAGGAATACGACTGCACTCCCACTAACCTTCTTGTACACACATGGTTCGTCCGGATTTTGCGAGAAATCAAACTCTTTGATTGTCTCATCAAAACGGATATTCCAGCTCCTGGATGCTTGCTTCAATCCATATATGGATCTTCGAAGTTTGCATACTTTGGTTTTATCAACCGATGTGAAACCTTCAGGTTGTATCATGTATACATCCTCAAGCAGGTTTCCATTAAGGAAAGCTATTTTCACATCCATTTGCCATATCTCATAATCATAATGAGCTGCTATGGCTAGGAGCATCCGAATGGATTTAAGCATAGCTACTGGCGAATAGGTTTCATCATAATCAATTCCTTATTTTTGACGATATCCTTTTGCCACTAATCTAGCTTTAAAGGTAACTACATTACCTTCCATGTCGGTTTTCTTCTTGAAAACCCACTTGCACCCTATGGGCTTAATCCCTTCAGGTGGGTTAACCAAGTCCCATACTTGATTTTCGTACATGGAATCCATTTCCGACTTCATGGCTTCAAGTCATTTGTCCCTTTCTGAACTTTTCAGAACATCTTCATAACTGATAGGTTCGTCATCGCTTATGAGTAATACGTCATTCGATTCACTTATGAGAAATTCGTATCTCTCGGGAATATTGCGTGTCCTATCAGATCTACGAAGAGGTGGTGTTGTTTTAGGTTCAACTGATAGCTCATCATTATGAGGTATTGGTTGTGGGTCTAGACTAGGTGTCTCTGTAATGTCTATTGGAGTTTCTTGAACTTCATCAAGTTCAATGCCACTCCCACTATTTTCTTGTAAAAGAAATTCTTTTTCCAGAAATACAGCATGCCTTGAAACAAACACCTTTTGTTCCAAGGGATGATAGAATTGGTAACCCTTCGTTTCCTTAGGGTATCCAATAAATAGACATTTATCAGACTTAGCATCCAATTTGTCTGATACAGTCCGCTTCACATAAGCAGGACAACCCCATATCTTAAGGTGAGTTAAGTGGGATTTCTTACTATTCTATATCTCATATGGAGTAGTAGAGACTACCTTGGTCGGGACTCTGTTTAGCAAGTAAACAGCTGTCTTTAGTGCATAGCCCCAAAAGGATTTTGGAAGAGTTGCATGATTCATCATAGACCTAACCATGTCCATCAAGGTTCGGTTGCGCCTCTCAGATACACCATTATTCTGTGGTGTATATGGCGGAGTCCATTGGGACAATATCCCATTGTCCCTAAGATAATCTTGAAACTCTTGACTCAAGTATTCACCACCCCGATCGGATCGAAGTATCTTAATACTTTTGCCAAGCTGTTTCTCTACTTCATTTCTGAACTCTTTGAATTTCTCAAAGGCTTCAGATTTGTGTTTCATCAAGAACACATACCCGAATCGTGAGTGATCATCGATAAAGGTGATGAAGTAGCTATAGCCTCCTTGTGCAAGAGTTGACATTGGTCCACATACATCAGTATATATTAGACCAAGCAATTCTCCCACTGGATTACCTTTTCCGGAAAAGGGTAATTTGGTCATCTTGCCTTTTAAGCATGATTCGCATGTATCAAATGAACCGGGTTCAAATGATTCCAAAATTCCACATTGGTGTAATTCGGTCATGCGTTTCTTACTTACATGGCCAAGACGGCAATGCTAAGTGTAGGAGTCTATTCGATTATCTATTCGAGCACGTTTGTTGCTAACTTCGATATTAAAAACATCACTGGATAAATCTAACGTGTAGATACCATTGCACAAAGTTCCATTCCCATAAAGAACGTCATTTAAAGTTATGTAACAACAATTGTTACTAAAAGTTAAATGATAACCCTTTTCATTCAAACATGAAATAGATACAATGTTCTTTATTAACGAAGGAACAAAATAACAATTATCCAATTCTAAGACACGTCCAGTGGGGAACTTTAGCAAATATGTTCCGATGGCAACAGCAGCAATCTTTGCTCCATTTCCAACTCGCAAATTCGCTTCTCCTTTGACGAGTCTTCTTCTATTCCTTAGCCCCTGTATGTCATTACATATATGTAAGCTACACCCAGTATCAAGTATCCAGGTATTAGAGGAAATAGAGTGACATTCAATAACGAAGATACCTGAAGAGGATGGGGCATCGGATGCCTTATTCTTCAAGGACTCAAGATAAACCTTGCAGTTTCTTCGCCAGTGACCCTCCTTGCCACAATGATGGCAAGTTCCTTTTGGTTTCTTTTCAGTCTTTTTGGCCTTTTTCTTCTTTCCCTTATTCTGTTCTTTGGCCTTCCTCTTAGAACCTTTCTTCGAGGAACCAACTAATAGAACCGCCTTTTGATCTGGCTTTACAGAAGGCTCTACAGTCTTCAGCAGGTTGAGCAACTCAGGAATGGTAGTTTCCAGTTTGTTCATCCGATAGTTCATCACAAATTGTGAATAACTTTTGGGCAAACAATTCAGAATTAAGTCAATACTTAGTTCATGATCTATTGCAAAACCGAGTGTGCTCAGTCGCTCAATGTACCCCAACATCTTTAACACAAACTGCGAGGCAGAAGTGCCTTCCTGCATCTTAGTGGTAAAGAGGAGTCTAGAGACTTCGAACCTTTCGGATCTCGCCTGCTCTTCAAACAACTCATGAAGATGGAAGATGATGGTATAAGCATCCATATGCTCATGCTGCTTTTGCAGCTCAGGTATCATAGAGGCTAGCATGATGCAACTCGCAAGTTCAGAATCGGTCACATGTTTCTGATAGGCCGCTAGCTGGTCTGGAGTTGCACCTTCTGGAGGATGGTTAGGAAGTTGATCTTCAAGGACATAAGCAAGCTTCTCTGCCTTGAGGACTATCCTCAGGTTTCGAAGCCAGTCCATGAAGTTTGGCCCAGTTAGTTTATTGGTGTCCAAAATGGAACGCAGATTCAGAGAAGACATGATCGAGTGATTAACCTAGAAATACAAATTGAGATTATGTGAGAAGAATGATAAAGAATGTATCAACATACATTAATAAAATCCTATTTATTTTTCAAATTGAATAACCCTTTTTATCAATTCGGGAGATCGTAGGAGCATCTCCAAATAGGTTGATATCCAACCATAGATAAGAACAACCATGGCTGTGGCCATCAAGTTTTTCTTAGCTATGAAGGTAGGTAATTATACCGATCACATATCACATATATGTAACCATCACTTTATGCTATCAACTAATTGAATGTTTGCATAAATCATTGGGTTGTTAACTCATTAACAAGTATGCATCAATATACATAGCACCCAACTGCACCTCTCTTTACATCGACCTTGGCTGTGGCACAACAAATCGATGCTCCAAGCTTAAGGCTGACCCATTAATCAAGAAGTAGTTTTAATATGGTTGGAGCTCATTCAACCGCTTAGTCAGGCTTGGATGTGTCCAACAACCAAAACTAAGGATTGACCTCTGACTCCAACTATATTATTCATAAACTAATTCCATGGTTTGAACATGTTGAGGTTCAAGCCGGGCATGGATGTGTCCATCAACCCAAACGAGAAACAAAACTCCGATTCTAACCATATTAATGGAAGGTGTTAGCCTTAATATTTTGTAAGGGGTTTTGGGTCTCATCTTTTCTTTTCTAAGCACATTCTTGACATTATGTCATGACTAACGATTTCCTTAATAAAGTATGTATGTGACTTAATTTATCAAGTCTCATTAATTGAATTAGGACCCGAATTTCCTAATTCTAATTTCATACTTTATTAAAGGAATTGTTTTGGGAAACAATTTCCTAAATTGTCATAATCAATTTCGGAAATAATATGTTTTAAGACTTTGATTTCTCTAAATCAAATCTTATTAAATTAAGAGAGAGATTCCCTTAATTCAACCACATATTATTTTCATGAAAATCTCATTTAAGAAAACTCTATAGGAAACCATTTTCCTAATGAATTTTGGAGACAACAATACGAAAGAGCATCACCTCTTAAATCATATTTTATTCATGGATTTAATTAATTACAACAAATTGTTTTCTAAGGGTGGCTCCCCGAGGCTCAGATACCCAAAGAAAAGTAATTTGTCGTAAATCCAATTTGGACCGCTTCGGAAGAGTAACCAAATTAAACATGACAATTTCATTTAAAATTGGGAAATTATATTTCAACAACTAACTTTAAATTGGACGGCTCCCCGAGGCTCAATCCAAAATAAAGAATTTTGTTGACAATTTAAAAACCAATTCAAATTTAATTGTCAATTAATTGTCCATAAATTTGTCTAGACTTTTTTGAAAGAAAGTGCCCAAAATTGCGAGATTTCATAATAGGTTTTCCGAATAATTGTAAGTTTCCGGTACAAAGAAAACTTACATATTTCCAAAATTAGAAAATTTCTAAAATAGAAAAATTTCCAAAATTGGAAAGTTTCCAAAGATGGGAAGTTTTCACAATTATCATAAAATTTCAGAAACTAGAAAATTTCAAAAGTTTGCGAAATTTCATGAGGATTTCCAAACTTAGAAATTCCTAAATCTAAAATTTATTATAATTGGAAAGTTTCCATAATTGAAATTTTTTTCAAAATTTAGATTATGACAAAGTTTTCCGCAAAACAATTATATGATTATGTCGAACACTAACCGGCTCTGATACCACTGTTGGGACCGGGTGCATGTCGACAAGGATACGGGTTCGTAAAATTTTAAATTTTTACGTGCAGCGGAAGAATTAGCATAAAATAATTTCTTAAATTATTTTAACCACGTATCTAGCTTGCAACCTTATGATGTGTGGATATAATCATAAATTAAAACTTTGCGGAAAAGTAAACTAATTTACTAAGTACCTCTCGTAACTCGAAGTAAGGGACGAGATCCAACCGTAGCGTCCGTTGGAAGCTCCGCCTCTATTCGCGTCCACGCCGAGTTCTCTTCGGGATGACTTCGCAAATCCACGAGTTTTGTGCCGACGAGAACTACTAGATTCTCCGAAGACACAACTAGAAGATCAAGAAAGAAGAAAGGAAACTAACCACCAAGACTCGAAATCCAAATTCCGAGAAAGAAGGAGATGCGATCCGCTTCTTATTCTTCTTCTTCTTCTCCTTCTTGATGGAAGCTTGCGCCGGCCCTAGGAGGAGGAAGCGCCGGCCCTAGGTGGAGGAAGCGCCAACCCTAGGTTGAGGAGGCGCCGGCCCTAAAGGGGGATGTGGGCGCCGGCCCTAAGGGGAAGGGAGAAGAGAATAAGAGAGAGAGAGAGAGGGAGCTACTAATCTCTTGATTACTCGATTGGAATTAAGGGCTTGCCTTTGGTTCCTTTATATAGTAGCATCACCCTTGCCAAGTCTCCCTCTTAACGGAATTTTCATAACAAATTTATCTTATAAATTCTCTTATGAATTATTCCGTTTAAACCAAGTTTTATTATAACTAATTTTATAATAAAACAAATACTTCTCTCTTTTAATTATGGAAAAAATTTGTATAAAATTTTCTTATCATGGATAAATCAATTCATAATTGATTTTATAAATTAAAATTAAACCAATTCATGGTTCATTTTAATTTCCATAAAAAGAATAAATTTCTACAAATTTCTTTATAAATCTCTTTATATAAATTTCTTTATATGTATCAATTTATTTATCCATAATTCATAAAACAAATCGCGCTAGATTTATTTTATTAATTAAACCAATTAAATTGGTTTATCCCCTTTTAATGGCCAGCCAAACCAAGAGGGTGGACACCCTCTTTGGCCGGCCAAACCAAGCCGATCCCATCGTGAATTAAACTCATTTAATTCGCCCAATAAGCCTTCAAAAGACTTAGCCATTTTTAGCTTCCGTTGCGCCTCTGATTAACTCAGATTCGACTTATTTCTCTTGATCGGAAAATCTAATTTTCAACTCGTTTTAAATCCCTCGGATTAATCGTAGTGCGTGTGACTAAATAGGCTTTCGATTTATGTTGGCTGTCTATAATCAACTAATTATAGAACGATCATGAGTGGCACCTAGTAGTACATCATGACCCCCAATTAATCGAAAGATCAACGGTTGACCTCAGAAGTAATTTTGAAACCCTTCAGCAGCTCTAATGAATCATGCCCCATTCCCTTCACCACCTTATACCCACTTGGTTCAGGACATGGTCTGTTTGTGTCAGTCCTCACTAGACTGACTACGTCACACCTAGCCCAAGTAGTGTCTTTCTCGTCCTTTGGATTTCTAATTACTCTCATGTATTTAAGAGACTCGCACTCTAAACATGATATGCTCTGGCCAGAGGCTTTGAGTAACAATCCGACGATAGGCCTGGGTATATATCTCCTCGCAAGGAGTGGTGAATCCTTTGTAGGCTGCTCAAACATCTTCGGGCACTTCGGCTCATACCCAATCATCCTGGGTCCACACCTCCTTGGAGATGCTTGCTTAAAATGTTAAAGTATAAGTCTCCATGACCAAGATGACTTGAACACCGCAAGTCAAAGGAACATCGCACTTAAGCTGCAGTAAGAACTTCATTGACAAATCTATGTAGATTACCATATGAAGTTTTACAGCTAGTCACTCCAATGAACTAGTTCCCTTAACTAGCATCCATGTTTATCTCCGGACATCCCAATGTCACCAGCCAGTGAGAATCAGCTGATTAGAGAATAACCCATGCTAGTCTCAACAGAATTGATAGTGTCCGTTTTTATCAATTCATCGACTAGGGATAATTTCAATACTTCACAATTGCACATGTAGAGATAATCACTAGTTGTGATCCCATCACAAATTCTCTTATGCTGTAAATTGTATTGCGGACATTCAGTAGATGAGTTTAAGATCCCAATCAAATACACAAACATGTATACTCAAATAGTGAATTATCATTTATTAAAATAAATGTTTACTATCATAAGGCGATTGCCTTAGGACACTTCTCTTATATCACTAACAAATTCATCTCTATGAATCATATTGAAGGATGAAAAGGCTAAGTTGTTGATTTAAGGACGAGATACTAATCCATAGAGCTTAGATTTTTGAGAATTGACAACCTTAGGTAATTTCTTTTCACTTGTTTCTAATTATGCTTGGAAAGAGCCTAAGGGATACATACTTAGTAGTTTCGCGAGACGCTCAAGCTTAAGTGTGGGGGAGTTGATAAGTGCTATTTTGTTGATTATTTTAGTTGCTAAAATCCAAGTTTGACCCATATTTTACTTGCTTAATTGTGAATTTACCCTAGATTCTAGGACTTGCTTTTATTTTGGACTTAATTGCAAATCTGTACACATTTGGATTATTTGGCCACTAAAGTTTTGATCTATTTTTTCAGGCATGAAAGGATCATGGACCTAGGTTATGCTGGGTCAAATTTGAGTCGGAAGTGGACGCGGATCGAGTAATAAAGCTTTAGACAAATCTGAGTCGTCCGATTCAAAATCGGCTAGATCTAAGCCATCTGGGACCATCTGAGGCAATCCAAGCTAGGGTTAGGGTTGATCAAGCACTCTAATCAAGATCTGAAGGTTTCATCCCAATCAGAGCTCATTCAACCGTTGGATCAAGCTCAGAGGGCTCTAGACTGTCCATCCAAAGATCAGGTTGATCTGGGCCATCCATTGCAAATCTGGAAGATCCGAGCTACCCCGAGGCAGATCCTGACCCCTGATCAACATCATCAAAGTTTGTTCGGATCGGATAAAGATCAGCCGTTGGATTTTTTCAAAACGATCTCAGCCGTCCATTCCTATGTATTTAATCAAACATTTCCCAGCTTCTTCCCTTGTCGCGTCTTCGCCGCAAACACCGTCTTCTTCGTTTGTTCTTTCTTTTCCTTCAGTTTTTTCTTCATCTAAGGGGCGCGACCCCTCAATTCTTTGTTTAGATCAATTGCTAGGTCAATCTGAAATGACCTAGCATTGATCTAAACAAAGAATTGAGGGGTCGCGCCCCTTAGATGAAGAAAAAACTGAAGGAAAAGAAAGAACAACCGAAGAAGACGGTGTTTGCGGCGAAGACGCGACAAGGGAAGAAGCTGGGAAATGTTTGATTAAATACATAGGAATGGACAGCTGAGATCGTTTAGAGAAATTTCAACGGCTGATCTTTATCCGATCCGAACAAACTTTGATGATGTTGATCAGGGGTCAGGATCTGCCTCGGGGTAGCTCGGATCTTCCAGATTTGCAATGGATGGCCCAGATCAACCTGATCTTTGGATGGACAGTCTAGATCCCTCTGAGCTTGATCCAACGGTTGAATGAGCTCTGATTGGGATGAAACCTTCAGATCTTGATCAGAGTGCTTGATCAACCCTAACCCTAGCTTGGATTGCCTCAGATGGTCCCAGATGGCTTAGATCTAGCCGATTTTGAATCGGACGGCTCAGATTTGTCTAAAGCTTTATTACTCGATCCGGGTCCACTTCCGACTCAAATTTAACCCAGCATAACCTAGGTCCATGATCCTTTCATACCTAAAAAAATAGATCAAAAATTTAGTGGTCAAATAATCCAAATGTGTACAGATTTGCAATTAAGTCCAAAATAAAAGCAAGTCCTATAACCTAGGGTAAATTCACAATTAAGCAAGTAAAATATGGGTCAAACTTGGATTTTAGCAACTAAAATAATCAACAAAATAGCACTTATCAAGGCCTAGAACCGAGATCTTACAAGGACCATAAGGCGTTCCTAGGGAAAGCTTTGAGAACATACCTTATAAGATCTCGGTTCTCTACCTTCTCATTTATGGAGTGTAGACCATTGTAGATCTCCTTGAACCGACAATGAAGCATACTTACAGTTTCGTTTTCTCCCATTGTCAAGTTCTGGAGTTGGCTGAGAAAGAGGTCCTTCTAGACTGTCCATGTATCTTGAGTTCCATCATGGAGCTCAATGAGTTTGTTCCACAAGTCTCTGGCAGAGGTGAAGGGACCAACCTTGATCAATTGCTCTTTGGTCATCCCACATTGTAAGGTGACCACAGCTTTGACATTTGCTTCCCCCTTCCAGATTTGCTCAGCCGACCACTTGGAAAACTCAAGCTCTTTTCCTTCATTATCCTTTGGAAGGGAAAAACCCTCCTTGACAGCGAACCACATGCTCATGTTTGTTTTCAAATAAAATTCCATTCTTGACCTCCAATATGGAAAATCAGTGCCGTCGAGGAATGGAGGTCTGTTTGTACTGAAGCCTTCTCCTCCCATGGCCATCTTGTTGACTCTCGGATGTTAAGCCGTTTGAGCATAGCCCCAAGCTCTGATACCACTTGTTGGTGCTTGGATGGCTATAGGGGGTGAATGTAGCCAGACACAAATTCCTTGCTCTTTTAGGGTTTTCTGCACTTAGGGTTAGCAGCAGCAGCGGAAGAAATAATACAAGTATAAATGCAGAAATGAAAAACAAACCAAAACGCTAACAAGGATCGTTTACAAGGTTCGGGGATAACTTGCTCCTAATCCTTGGCGTGCCCGTAAGGTGGGCCATTCCTTGATCGTCGGCAGATCAAGCCCCGGTGAACACCGGATAAATTGAAGCCTCCTTCTCGGTGGAGAAACCTCTTCACAAGCTGTCTCACAGATGGATACAATTTAAGCTCACGAGACACTCGAGAAGAGAACCTCACAAGAATGTAGTAAGAACACTTAAGCACAAAGCAACAGAGAGCACTCGACACAGCCCAGCCAAACTCCTCAAGTTTCTGTCTGTTCGCTCTACTCGCTCCTCTGCTTCCAGCTTCGTCTTAAGCTTCGTCTCCTCGTCGCCAAGTTTTGCCAGCATCCACTGAGCACAGCCTGAACCCTCTGACCTCCCTGAGCACTCAGTCCACTGATGACCCTCTCCAGCTGAGCCTCCGTCAGTCGCCAGCCGTGCCTCAGAAGCTGTTGAAATCTGAGAAGAGAATACGTACAAACCTGCTTAATGGAAAGTCTCCCATTGACCCTCCTTGAGTGTTTGAATCCTCCTGTATCACCTGCACACTTAGCAGCCCCTTAGCAAATGAATATCAAACTATATCAGCAGTGTATCAGTGTATTAGATGAGAAAACAGACGCGATCAGAAACTTCTGACAGCATATTTGAAATAAAGTCAGCTACTGATCGGTCACCGGACCGATCAGAGTGAACTCTGATCAGTCACCAGACTGATCAGGATATGCCCAGTCCCTTCAGGCTCCAGCCTGATCGGTCCACAATGAGAAACCTGAAATCGCGATTTATCGTGATTGATCACCAGATCGATCCCAGATCACCAGATCGATCCACCCCTTTGCAGAGTGTTTTTCCAGCTTCGCAGGCAAAACCCACTGATCGGTCACTAGACCGATCAGGTTATGGCCTGATCGGTCTGGGGACCGATCAGGACACTTCCTGACCTATCAGGTTGAAACCTGATCGGTTATAAGGAGAAACTCGCGGCATTTGATCGTTCACCAGAACGACTTGAAGGTCTCCCTGATCAGTCACTAGACCGATCAGGAGCCGAACACAAAAGCTTCTGTTCTCTCCCTGATTGGTCACCAGACCGATCAGCCCTCTCTGGATCGGTCACCAGACCGATCCACGATAGGGAGTTTGTGCCGACTCCCTGATCGGTCACCAGACCGATCCAACCAAGGCAAATTCCACCATAAGTCAAGAGAACAAGCTCCCAGCCTTCTCTGACTCGTGCTCAGTCCCTCGGACCAAGACTCCGTGCCTAGCTTCACTCACTGGGACTTCGTTCAACCTAGCTTCTCAAGCTAGGACCTGGCTTCACTCACCAGGGTTTCGGTCACCCGGCTTCACTCACCGGGATTTCAACCTAGCTTCACTCACTAGGATTTCAATCACCTGGCTTCGCTCACCAGGACCCTACTTCACTCACCGGGATTTCAACCTAGCTTCACTCACCAGGACCCGACTTCACTCACAAGGATTTCAACCTAGCTTCACTCACTAGGATTTCAATCACCTGGCTTCACTCACTAGGATCCGGCTTCACTCACTAGGATTTCAACCTAGTCTCACTAGGTGTTGCCTAGTCCCACTAGGTCTTTTCCACTCCACCTAGTCCCACTAGGTCTTTTCCACTTCACCTATTCCCACTAGGTGTGCCTAGTCCCACTAGGTCTTTTCCCATGCCAGCGTGCGATCTCCCGATCCACTTGGACTTAATCCGAGTTCATTCAACCAAACATAAATCGTTGTCAATACCAAAACAACAATCGGGCCAGACTGCATCAACAGATTCCTTCCGGAACAATATATATATATATATATATATATATATATATATATGTTGGAGACGATTTTGTAAAGAAAAATTTTGATGTCATTGATCGTTGAAGTCAAGTTTGACTTCAAAATCGAAATCTATGTTTCGCGTAGATAAATCTGGACTATTTATTTGCTCAAAACCGATTAAGGGTGAATAAGAAATTAATTGTTCAAGATACGCTCAAATGAACATTAAGGAAAAAGATGGGGCTTTAGTCCCACATTGCTAACCGGCGAGAGCCAGTGTTTCCTCTTTAATTTATGCTCCACATGGCATGTCGTTGACGAGGCAGTGCCTATGTGGTATATGACTGTGTAGAGAACGATGACTGGATTGGGCGAACAGATAGTGGTCGTTGGATCAAAGATCTGGAGCGTCGGATTCGAATCTGACTGTGAAGAGAGAGGATGGATCTGAGGCATCAGATTAAATGTTCTAATCTGGTGGCCGAGATCAAGATGGGATCTGAAGAGTTATAACTATTCAGATCAAAGGACGAGATTAAAAGACCTTTAAAGGGTTATACCCTTTCGTTATAAACGGTCAAGATCTGTCCGAACCAAAGGGTACGTACCTCTTCACTCAATATAAATAGATCCCTCCACTTGATCATTTTATTCATTCAAGCATTGCAATCTAAAAGTATTTACACTCACCCATCTTATGCATCAAGAGTCCAAAAAAACCTACGGAAATATTCACCGGTCTCAGAATTTGAAGTGCTACTATTCTGAGACGACGTCGTTGTATCTTGGAAACGAATTGCAGCTAATCGTGAGCACCAGTAGCGGAGCAATATCGTTTTATGGAGATAGTGTCGAACACTAGCCTCAACGTAAACCAATCAGTTTGCTTCCTCCGAAAGTAACCTCCCGGAAGACGCTGACATGGGATGCTGCGTGGACAAAAAAAAAGCCAAAAAAAAAAACTCGGCTGTCCTCGTGTCCTTGCGTGATTTCATTTTCGCGACAAAAAGGAAGCGCGCCCGCCCGATCTCTCTTTCTCCTCCCGAACAAACTCTAAGCTCATTTCACTCCCGCTGCTGACGAGCTCCTCGTTGCCGGCTTCCCCAGCGCCGATCTCTCTCTCGACCAGTAGCCCACCTCGCATCCGGGTTACCTGCTCTCGCGCCCGCTGCTCTTTCTCCTCCCGAACCTTGCGAACCCTAAAAGCTCTCTCGCGCCCGCTGCTAAAAGCTCCTCCGCCGATCTCTCTCGACCGGAGGTTAGCTTCCCTTGCGCCGATCTCTCTGGTCTCTCGCGTCCCCGAGCCCTCCCTCTCTCTTTCGCGTCCGAAGCCTGCGCCTGCCCTTGCCCCTGCCCCTGCGATTTTCGTTGCCGCCTGCGCCGAGCCGCCTTCACAGGTACAAATCTCGCTAGCCCCGTGGTTTTCGCTTTCCCTTAACCCATCCGATTGTTACTCCAATTTTTACTGCGATTTTTTAGCTATTTATTGGAGGTAACTATTTCTTGAATTTGTTGTATTTTTTAGCCATCATGCATTCTCAAAGGGTTACATAAGTTCTTTCAAGGTCATGACTGACCATTTGTTAAAATTTTCATGTTGTAATGTATAATTGATAGAACACGACTATATATATACATACAAATCAGTTAGACATTTTGATAGAACACGACTACAATCAAGTGATGAATTAACATACAAATCAGTTAGACATTTTGATAGAACACGACTACAATCAAGTGATGAATTAACGGTAACACGTAGATAGGTGATCAGGAGTTGTCTTGTTTCCATAACCAACTTGTAATTTTGATTCTTCGTGTAACCAGATGGGTTGATCACATTGCATGTTTTCTAAATTAAGATACTGAGTTTGCTTGTTCTAATTTTTAATTGTTGGCCCATTGCAAGCGGTGTTTTCTTGCCCGTGTTTTATTAATTGTTATTTTTTGGTTATAAGCAGTATTTGTTTTTTCTCAGGAAAATTGCAAGGTGGTGTTTCCTTTTATTAAAAATGATAAGTTGTTCATTTTAAGTTCTAATATTATGGTTATATATAATTATTAATGTTGTTTTTAATGTAGGGAAAAACTTATGTTGTATTTGTCGGACATCACCCGGGCATTTATGATTCGTGGATGGAGGCATCACTTCAAGTTGATGGGTTTAGTGGCAACGTACATAAATCTTACAAAAGTAGAGAGGAGGCGGAAAAAGCTTATCAAACATACTTGGATAAGAAATGTGCACCAGTTTCTATTTCATCTGATGCAACTTCAAGTTCGACTTCGAGATCAAATCCAAATTCTGAACGGAGTCTTTCAAAGTCCGAAAAAAAAAGTTTAAGGATACAATGAAACAGATTGTGCATCTTTTGGATTCTTTAGAAATTAGTGATAGTGATTAGGCATGTTAAGTTATTTCATGTTAAGTTATTTCAAGTTGAAGTTGAAACAATGTTGTTATTTGAACATTGGTTTTTCAGCATCTTGATTAAGTTATTAATTTGGTTTTTATTTTTTGAGTTTGTTAGCAGTCATTTACCCACTGAATCTGATCTTTATGCTTCACGTCTTAATGGTTGTGCTTTACTTCATGGTATATCTAGATCAGAGTGAATTGTTCAATTTTAAATTTAATGAGAAGAGTTGTTTGTGAGTTGCTAAAGGTTACTGGCTTTCTAAAATAGCACTCATAGAAGAACCAGTAGCACAGACAGCGATAAATTGCAACAAGACTACAGTTCTTCACTCAAATCTTCATTTACAGCGATATCTTTTCAGAAATTAGTAAATGAGCACTAAACATCCTCAGCTTACTGCACCCGTATCGCAATTCTCTCATTTCCAAGGGAAAACACCGCTTGCAATGGGCCAATCAGCCGCTACAATTGTAAGAAACAACAATTGTATAAGTTTACAATTATCATCGAAAGCACGATTTTGAAAAGGCATGGCAATTTGAAATACAGTCGAACACCAAACGAAATGGTTCTTATGCATAACTACTAACATCACAGAAACAACAACACTGCAGGTGACAACTGTTGTTTTGTTGATCCGTGGACACATTTACTATGTTACCTTGTACTAACTTGGGAGAAAAGATCAATTCAGATTCTCCTTGTTCCTTTACATGATTTAAGAGAATGTTCATTCCAAGCAGAAAAACAGAAGAAAAAAAAATATAAAACAAATTGTCAACATCCATCTGCTGGGAAACATAATCTCATGTCATTATAAAAAAAGATTACACTCTGCCTATCATTCATATGTTCTTTCTTCATTCAGATTACACTCTATTGGGAAACATAATCTCATCCATCTGCTGCGGACTTTGCCAACTTTCCTGGCATTAGCTTCCACTATCTGCATAATCCAAAGAACAGACAAATCAGATACCAGATTTAACGTTTCCATGCAAACTAATTACACGAATTTTAGGAAGAAAAAGACACATGCGTTGCAAGAAATATGAGACACGAATGTTAAGTTATTTCATGTTAAGTTATTTCTACCTTCTTAAATAGCCATATACAGCCTTTGACCCTTGAGTCCTGGAAGTTACCAAAACATACCTTAGCTCAGTAAAAGTTAATCATCAAATTCAACTTTGTATTTTTATTTGGATTAAGTTTGGTCATTTGAGCTCCCAAGCTTGATAAGTTTCTCATCCAAACTTGAGTTAACAATTTATACATGGATGGTTGCAAAGTTGCCATTTTTTCTGCTACAATGCATTTTTTGTCTTTTATTGTCAATGACCTTAATTTTCCACTCATGTCCACTGCAGACATATGGTGTTACAGAAATATACACTTAAGGGTATAACTAAAGGGTAGAAGCCTATGACCAAGATTTCTAACAAAAGGATGTGCATGAAATAACAATCATATTTGGCGTTACCATTTAAGCTGTCCAAGTAAAACTACTTTACTCCTGGTGGATATGTTCTAATTGATGATTCTCTTAACCCATATATTTGTGGGTAAGGGTGGCAACAGGTAAGATACTGTGAATTTTTTAACTAATAGATTCTCACATATTTTTTAACTAATATATATGAGAAATATATGAGCTGAAGGAAGAAAAATATATCAATATATTGGTGACCAACCATGAGTAAGGATCAAATCTTTGAATTCCTACCTCCTTTCCGTTGTCTCCGTCTCGATGGATGAGAATTTTACCAATCTTTATTCCTTTACAACATGCCCGCAGTGCGTTCTCCATGCTTTCACCACTGCAACAAACCAAGAAAGTTGAAGCTCAATACACAGAAGGTATTCATTCTGGATATCATTTTTGTCGAAACTACACCCTGCACCTTTCTTAAATTTCAGCCTTTTGATAAACTGAACCAAAACAATGATGTAGGTTAAAACATGAATCAAAGAGGTAGAAAGTTTCTTGCAATACCTTTTTACAAAGATATAAGAATCTGCATTCTTAAAAAATAAGCAATACCTGAATCAGATCTCACCTTCGAACAATAGACACCCCACAAAGTTTCTTGCAGAAGCTGACACCTATGTATGTAGATCCTAGACCAAAAAATTGCCCCAAATCATGAGTTCACACAAACTTATAATCAATACAAAATAGCCATTTAAAAGTAGGTCAGCTTGTGTATCTTCAATTCTCTCATTTCCAGGGGAAAACACCACTTGCAATGGCCCAATCAGCCACCACAATTGTAAGAAACAACAATTCATAATGCTAACAAATGGAGCTGCAGTCAAGAACAAGGCCAATTGGAGTTGCAGTCAAGAACAAGGCCAATTGGAGACTTGAGAAGGGACCTTTGGGAAGCACCATTGAACATAAAACCACCTGCATTGCTTTTGAAAGGCCACTTGGGAGAGCTGAAGTTCAAAACCAAAATACACAAGTAATCATACAACACAACCAAAATTACCGATCAGAGATCCGGTAAGACTCATTAACCCAAATGACAATAGATTAACCAAAATTACTGATGAACAGTTTACTCTAAAACAGTTTTCAAGTTCAAAAGTTTACTCTAAAACAAACATCATATCGAAAACATCGAATACTAAAGACAGATGTTCAGATACAGAAGCAGATACTATCAAATCAATCCACCATGATATCAATCGAAGAATCCTAGCGCATGTTACTAGAACCTGCAACATTAAAGCCAATTATTGGTTGCATTTTCTCAATAAAACACTATAATTTAATAAATTTAAACTATGACAATACTTGCTATAGATGGCAAATCTGGTTCATATGTGTCAGCACTGTTATAATTATTATCTTCAATTGATCTGATGATTAACACATTAACATATTTACAAAATGTAATCAAATAAGTTTGTATATGCAACTAAAATTAAAATAAATATGAATTCTTATTGGGCATATACCTTTGCTGCAAATTTGGATAATTGCGCTTGTCATGTGGCACTCCTCGATGCCCACATCCATGACATAACCTAGAATTTGAGCTTGATTTCTCCTTCGATGATTTCATTCTCTTCCCACATCCTTTTGTTCTGACTGAAGAAGGATCAAGAATACCAAGGCCCTCATCTATGGATTTCCTCCTTTGACTTTTATCACTGCATGTTGGACTAATGTTCATCTCTTGAAGTTTCTTATGCATACAATCAAATTGCTCATCCAATAAGGTTGTCCCCTCATTTGTCAAAGATGCATGATCAACTAATACTGAAGCTTTATAGGATAACCTAGAGTGTCTTGACATCAACAACTTTTCTGGATTTGTATCATTGATGAAATATTGCTCTCCCAAAGCATATGTTGCTCCAACTTTTGCATTACGTGTCCATCGTTTGAGTATATATGTATCAGGCAAATGAAAGACTTGGTTGAGGCGGAAAAAAGCTAACATATGCCTGCATGGAATCCCCTCAAACTCAAATTTCGTACAGCTACACGAAATGTAATCCTTTTGTTTGTCATGTGTGAGCACCCTTGGTTTGGAGGAAGATGAACTATCAAATTTCATCACATGATAAACCACTGAGTCAACTCCTGTAAATATTGATTGCACATAATAGCCATGACTCTCACTCATTTCACTTTCAAACTCCAGCCATTTCTCTTGGTGTACAACTTAACCATTTGAGATTCCATTGGAAAATTTGTCTGAATTTTAGGAATCTCATTCATATCAATATGGTCCGCAACTAATTCATTGTATCTTTGATGTCTCAGCGCTCTATTAAACCGAGTGATAAAATCCATCAATGAATTCTTATTTGAGATATATTTCTTAAAAAATGCATGTGAGCCTTCAGATCTTTAGCTGCTACTCATTCCAGCACAAAATACATTGCTAAAATATGTTGGCACCCATCTGTGTCGCAATTCATACATTAAGGACAGCCAATCATTGTTCTCCAATTTAGCACACTTAATAGTCTCTTCCCATGACTTCTCAAAATCAGCAGGTGTTGTAGAATTGGCAATGACATTCTTTATGCTTTGGTAGTGGTCTCAAAAAGTCAAAGGAGGTAATTTTTCCGGGAATTTATTCAGTATGTGCCATAAACAATATCGATGCACTGTTTGAGGGAATACATGTGCAATGGCTTTTGTCATAGCAGGATCCTGATCAATGATTATAACATTTGGTGCTCCTTTAGGCATGGCTTCTATGAACTTGTTAAGCAACCAAACAAATGAATCAGTTTTCTCATCACTTAGAAACCCGCAGGCAAAAACAATAGTCTGATGATGATTATTAACTCCCACAAATGGTGCAAAAATTAATCCATATTTATTGGTGTTATATGTCGTATCAAATACAATAATATCACCAAATACGCTGTATGCCCTCCTTGATATATGATCTGCCCAAAAACGTCTACTAAATCTGTTATCCAAATCAGTCTCATAATCAAAGAAAAAATCTGAATTCTTCTCTTGTTCAGATGTGAAAAACTCGATGAGTGTTTCGGCATCAATACCCTTTTGTTCTTCCCTTAGATTTCTTTCAAAATTTCTAATATCTCTTTCTGTGCAGCCTACCCCCTCAGGACCCCCAGACTCTATCTCCAACAATCTCATTTGTTGACAAGTTGGTACATTTGCCTCAGAAAACTGTTTTGCCAATGTTTTCTTTGCTACCGAAACATTACGATGTGAGCGTAGTAAATGCACTTTTGATGGAGTCGAGAGTGGATGATTATGGGGCTCTGTGAAGTTACTGACAATCCAATTAGGCCCAGTCTATTTCTTGATAAATGTAATATTTGACTTGCAACCTGTTCTAACTATGCCACGTGCTCTTTCCCTTGTTAGTTGATCAACTTGTGAATGTTTCATCCGAATATCTGTATGGCCTTCTTTAAAGCATACCATTTGTTTCCACGTGACTTCATTTGTTATCTTATTTTTCTTGCTCGTGTGCGTCCTTGAACTAAATCCGGCTTCTCGTGCATATTCGTTATAGAATGCATATGCCTCCTCTAGTGATGGAAATTCCATTCTGATTTTTGGCTTTCGATCTTCTGTAACTTGCGGAATGTATTCTTGATCGTCAACTATATTTCCTTCCATTTCTGGGATCAGGTGTCAAGAGATGATGTATAATTGTATCTGAGGCAATAAAGGAACTGAAACAGAAATCACAACAAGATTGCAATAGATGGGACAAAACTGAATCAGATATAATTAATCCACAAGCATATCATTGATAAATAAATAAGAAATGTTCAGATGTTAGCCAATACCATATGGTTCAAACTTAGCCACTAAGATAACTATTTCAAAATGTCAGAATTCTACAAACTATAATCAATAAACAAGGGATCATCCAAGTTCATTAACTAAATAAAGCGAAATATTAAACAAACAGAAATCACAAGTATAATAAAAAATATATGGCGAATTCAATTATTGAACGCATCTGGATCATGGAAAATCCCAACCATTAAACATGCATTTTACCCAACCAAACCATGTTGATCAATAGCAAGAGAAGTAGCAAATTGAACAATTGCAGTGAAAATCAACAGCAAGAATGCATGATCGCACATTCAAGAAATAGCTACCTCCAATACTAATGTCTGGTATATAAAATGAATTACAAAAATGTCTAACTGATTTGTATGTATATATATAGTCGTGTTCTATCAATTATACATTACAACATGAAAATTTTAACAAATGGTCAGTCATGACCTTGAAAGAACTTATGTAACCCTTTGAGGATGCATGATGGCTAAAAAATACAGCAAATTCAAGAAATAGTTACCTCCAATAAATAGCTAAAAATCGCAGTAAAAATTAGAGTAACAATCGGATGGGTTAAGGGAAAGCGAAAACCACGGGGCTAGCGAGATTTGTACCTGTGAAGGCGGCTCGGCACAGGCGGCAACGAAAATCGCAGGGGCAGGGGCAGGCGCAGGCTTCGGACGCGAAAGAGAGAGGGAGGGCTCGGGGACGCGAGAGACCAGAGAGATCGACGCAGGGGAAGCTAACCTCCGGTCGAGAGACATCGGCGGAGGAGCTTTTAGCAGCGGGTGCGAGAGAGCTTTTAGGGTTCGCAAGGTTCGGGAGGAGAAAGAGCAGCGGGCGCGAGAGCAGGTAACCCGGACGCAAGGTGGGCTGCTGGTCGAGAGAGTGATCGGCGCTGGGGAAGCCGGCAACGAGGAGCTCATCAGCAGCGGGAGTGAAATGAGCTTAGGGTTTGTTCGGGAGGAGAAAGAGAGATCCGGCGGGCGCGCTTCCTTTTTGTCGCGAAAATGAAATCACGCGAGGACAGCCGAGTTTGTTTTTTTGGCTTTTTTTTTTTGGTCCACGCAGCAGCCCACGTCAGCGCGTCCGCAGCTCGTCCGCAAGAGGAGTCCGCAGCCGATCGATTCTGTATATATATATATATAAATAATATATATATATATATATATATATATTAAACTATAAGATGCAAGAATTTCCAATGCACATATTAACCGTATTGAGTGGGTGCTTAGTCCGCGTACGAGAAAAAATGGAAGAAGGTTAAGCTAAACACATAGAAAAATAATTCGAGTTAAATAACTTTCAGACTCTTACCCAAAAGTCTCCTCGACAAAGTTGCATGGTCTTGACCCCATTTGAAAAAAAAAAATCATACAAAATATGTCATAGATAGAAATTGAATCGTAAATATTTAAAATAATAATTAATCGTCCTGCCGTTATACCATAATTCCAGAGGATTTATTATCAACCAAAGAAAAGAGTGAAAGTGGATGGAAGGAAGTCTACGATTGTCTGTCTTAATTCACTGGGAGTTAAAAAAAAACACCCTTCGCTTGATGCATTGAAGAGTATTAATTCTTAACCTTAGCTTCAATGATTTGTCAAACCATCTAAAGATTTGTTTTGTATACTGTAGCATCTTTCTTGAAGATTATGTTATAAAAAGGAAGAAACTAATCCGATTGTGGGTTGCCGAAGAATTCCTATATGGACGCAAATATATAACAGTAACAGAGTAATGGAAGAGGAGGCTTTCAGAATTAATTAATGCATTATGTAATAAGAGAGGTAACACTTGAAATATCTAAAAACGATCAATTTAATTTAATTTAATTTAATTTGCATGATTTTCCATGGTTCACAAATTAACCGTTGTGGACAATCAAACTCGTCGCCTTTCCATTCAAGCAAAATGATGAATCCCTCAGTTTAAATAGGAGTCTTTCACAACTTCGCTCTTTTCGTTGCGTTTCCAGTTACAATTTTAGTCCGCTTTACCTAAGAGCAGTCTTAGAGGGCGTTGTAGTTGGAAAATGTTCGAATCTCCAACTTACCAAATGTAGTATCAGCCTTGTTTAACCTGCACTATTTGGGGTTGAGCTATACAGAAGTGAAACAACTTCCTAATAATATCCAAAAGCTCCAGAGTTTACAAACACTTGACCTCCGTGTTAGATATTATTATCCCTATTAGGTGGGTATATTTATAAGTTACACATAGGGGTGCTATTCGGGTCTCGGTTCGATAGAAGCTCGTTCGAGCTCGTTTAATAAAGCTCGTTAATATTAACAAATTAAACTCAAACTCAGCAGTATTCGGCTCATTAGCTCGTGAATAAGTTCGTTAATAAGCTCGTGAGCTAGTTTGTAAAAAATAAAATTAATATTTAACATTAAATATATAATTTTGACACTTTTATATTTAATAAATATAAAATATCCAATAAAGCTCATTTGTATGAATAAAATCATAGATTTTAGTAAATATTTTATATTTTGTAGAATATATAATTTATTTTTTAATAAATTGATGAATAATTTAATTAATAATTTATATTTGGTAAGTTTGTTTAGGGTTCGATTAGGCTGGAATATGCTCGCGAGCCATCACTATATTCGATAAATTAAGCTCGAGCTCGGTTCGATAATAAACGAACCAAACTCAAACTCTCAGGTATTCGGCTCGGCTCGATTACAACCCTAATTACACATGTAAATATAACTTATTATTGGATGTGGATTCAATGTAATTATTTATAAGTTGCACATGAACCTTTAAAATGATCTAATTTATGTTTATTGAATTCGTGTTAAATACGGTAAAATAGCATTGAAACCTTGGAGGGTAGATAGGGAAAAAAAATCAATGGAACAGAGGTAATAAACCGAAATGTGGGGGTGTATTGAATAAAATCCTAATTTAATGTGAGGTTTTAATTTCCCAAACTTTAGGGGTTAAAATGCAATTATGCATCCCTTATATGTATCATGCCCCTTTCTCCTCTTACGGTTCTTATTCGGTTTTCCCCCCGACGCCGCAGTCGACGCCTTCCCCTTTTCTTCTCCTCCTGCTCAGTTGTTCGACGATCGAAGCCGACGCCTTCTCCTCCACGCGAACCTCCTTCCTCCCCTTCTTCTTCTTCTTCTTCTGCACGATCCCGGTTTCCTTCTCTCCCCACGTGAGAGCCTTGTTTCTCCTCAAGCTTGGCCATTTTAAGTGGCTCCTCAGTGCCGTCGAGAGCCGGCAAACCATTTTGACCTTTTGGTGGAGTTTAGTATGCGCTAGATTACAACTGGAAGATCACTGTTCCGACCAAAATCAGGTAAGGGGTCCCTCAATTAGATAATGTGTAGATAATGTGCTTGAGGTGTGGACAATGGTTGATAAATCTATTTTCTTTTTAGCGATGAGTTGTATTGCCACTAGTGTTGGATGCTTGCAAGAAGTTTATTGAAGGATAGCTATAGAAGTGTATTATTTAGCACAGTGTGCTTGTTCGAGCAAGTGTGGATTAATTGATATTTAAGGTGGCTATTCAAGTGTAAGTAGAGCTTCAGGTGGTTATTTAAGTTTTTCGTTATGCTTGTGTGTGTGGTGTTAGGAATATTTTTATATGTGGTTCATTGTGAGATAGAACAGTTTAGCATCTTAAGCAGGTGCTAGTTGTATCTTTTAAAAATGCAGTGATGGAGATGGGATGCAGACAAGTTTTTAGGTTTGCTTTTGTTGTTTGGGGTGATATGTTGTATAGATCAGTAGATGTATGGGCTACGACTTTGCTTGGATATTTGGTCAGTAGATAGGAACAAGAATGGGTTGCTTCAATTCAAGGATTGAAATTGAATTTAGTTAACCTCATTTGGGCTTGGGATTGATTTAGGGGTTGACCGTTAATTAACGAATAAATTAGTTAGAATGAACCTAATTATATTTAGTAGTTAGTTTAGCTATTTTATTAATCGTATAAAGAGCTAAATTTTATCTTCGATACAGGACTTTAATTGAGTATGTGCGTTCGATCGTGGAAGGTTCTATCCAACTCGCACACTTCATTTACGAGGCGGGTATTTCTTCTTTGTATTTTGTAATTTATTGAACTTAAATGCATGACCTAGTTTATTTCCGAGTAGGAATGCTTTACCTTTTCTTTATCTTTGATATCATCCTTTGATAATTTCTTTGCTTGATCTTTGAGCTAATCAAATTTATGTTCATACAGTCTCACTTGTTGATTTTCTGATCTGTAAAGTAACGCTTGTATGCGAGTACTTAGGAATAATCATTAAACACAACTAGGGTTTGATTGACATTAGATATATGTTACCCAATAGATTAGTTGTATGCTTATTGATTCTGATATTTATTTTTCATACCGTTGCATAGTTGTGACCTGGTTGATTGTGTATATATTTAGTATCATGCACCATATCTGCATAGTTGCATGCTGACGAACATCGACTTCCTTATGGTTAAGTCTATCGTTAGTCATTTAGTTTCTCTGCCTACTTAACCACTCATGGGTAGTGGTAGTTGCTAGAGTACAAGCATCCATCTTGTTGTGCCACACTTGACCACTCATGGGTAGTGAATGTTAGAGTTGTGGGCAAACAGTTGACACCCTCACCGTTGTTTTCGAGGGATAGCAGAGCTGCTGGTGACTTCCCCTTTTTTCTGGGATTTTAGAATAGTTGACTCCCGAGCATCCTGTCGACTCAACCACTTATAGTAGTTATAGTTGTTGGAGTGTATACAGTTGTCACAGCGCTACCCATTCGGCCTCATAGATGTGATGTGATGGCGGCTTGACTGGCGTTAAGGATAACACATATCATTGCATCATATGCATTTATTGCATCATGCATTCTCTTATGGTTGTTGTATTTATATGAGTTATGATTGTTGCATTTAGTTGACATACATATATGACTTATTATTGAACTGCCATTCAGTTTTACACATGCATCTATGTTTTCCTATTTCGGAGACAGTATAATGTTGTTTCTACTTGCTTGTTGTACCTTTTATATATTATGGAAAGCATTTATCTATCTGATTATTCGCAGAGTCCGCCCAGACTTACCACCCCTTGTATCTAATTCTGTTTCAGGTAGTTAGTAGATGCGTTACTTGGAGTCAGGAGAGGATTCAGTTGTCAGTCCCATCAAATAGTTTGGAGTTTTTCCGTATTTACTTTATTTTTGCATTGTCTTTGTTTCCGTATTCTTATTATTTGAGTGATACTACTAGTTCAGTGGTCTTATGTTTTATTATTGAGTAGGGTTATTTTCATGCTTATATGGACTTACTGATTGTTGATGGATTTGAGTTTTTAATTATAATATGTGTCCTCTTTTATTTCTATCTTTTATACTACTTTGTTGTGGAGGTTATATTATATTTGTGTTACCAGCCATGTTGGCTGAGCCCTATATTGTTGTGAGATATGTATAAATATTCTAGATTGTTCGTCGTACAAGGGAGGTTCTACCCAATTGTGATCTTGTTTTCCTTTCCCTATTGAGAATTTCCGGTTGAATCGCCTCTATGTGAAATTGGATTTGATATCTGATTTTGGAGGGATCTATTGTGTGTTGGTTAGGTCATTTGATTGGATGAGCTTTTAGCTGAGAGAGGTTTTGTGTTGATGTTTTGAATTGAGTTCAATTCATTTTTTGGTTGATCTATTGATCATGGACTTGGATTGTTCTGGATTTTAGGTTTGCGTGTGATGTGTGAGTTGTCTTGAGAGCTGAGCATTCGTTCCTTAGAATTTGCGTAATACTGTGAAGTTCACACTAAACCGTAGAAGAGAAATTAGCAGTAGCATGTTTTTCATTTGGAGTTGTAATTCAAGCTGCCGTGAGTTTTGGGGTTTACCTATCTATGGGTGATTTGTTTAAACTTGATAAATGGTTGTAGAATTTAGCTCAGAGTTTATTGTTACCTTCCTTCTAGTCCATGAGCCCCATTGGCTTGGGAAATTGTGGCAAGGTGATTAATTTGGGTTTGTAATGGTGAGTTGGATCTTGGATTAGGATTTAATTAAATGGAGTTATTTGAAATGGATCTAATTTTGTGTTGTAATTAGTTAGCTATTTTAATTACTTGTATAAATAGCTAAATTTTGTCCTTGACAAAGGACCTTGATTTGGATTCGTTTGGTTAATCGTGAAAGGTCCACTTCGTTTACGAACTTCTATAATAAAAAGGAGGTACTTCTCTTTTGTGTTCTTGTAGTTTTTTTTACCTTAAATGCATGACTTATTATGTCTGAATAGGTATGCTTGACCTCGATCTTTACTGTTGGTTATTTTAATATCGTCGTTGATACTTTCTTTGTTTTGACCTTCGAGTTTAATCGAAAATTTGTATCCGTACAGTCTCTCGTTGATATTCCATTATGTAAAGTACCGCTCGTACGCGAATACTTAAATGTTCATTAAACACTACTAGCATGGTTGGCATTAGAGGCACCCTGCCTAGTAGTTTAGTTGCATATTCGTTGTTTCTGGTTGCTTTATGGTTTGTTGCTTTTGTTGTTGCATCGTTGTTATTCAGTTGTTTGTGCTTATTGGTATCATGTACCATACCTGCACCGTTGCATACTAACGACTGTTGGGCTTCCATATAGTTAAGCCGTTGTCAGTCATCTAGTTGTTTTGCCACTCAATCACTTGTTGTGGTTGTTGCTAGAATGAGAGCAACCGTCCTGTTACACCACACTCGACCACTCATGCACAGTGAATGTTAGAGTTGTAGGCAAACAGTTGACACTCTCACCGTTGTTTCCGATGGATATCAAAGTGGTTGGTGGCTCCCCCTTTATCTCAGGGTTTTGGAGTAGTTAGCTCCTCAACATCCTGTTCACTCAATTATATCTATCAGTGGTATTCGTTGGAGTACGTACAGTTGTCACAACTCTACCCACTCGGCCACACAGATGTGATGTGTTGGCGGCTTAACTGGCGTCAGGCGAGACACATGTCATTGCATCATATGCATCTATTGCATTTATGCATTTTCTTGTGTTTGTTACATTTATATGAGCTATGGTTGCTGCATTTGGTTGACATGCATGTTTGTTTGATACTATGATGTCTCGTATGGTTTTCACGTTGTTTTATACATTCTTTGATGCCCTCTATTTCCTAAAGACTGTAACATTGTTGTTATCTGTTGCTTCCTATATCTTTATGATGTCATGCAATTGTCTACTCACATACCTGCGGAGTCTGCCCGGACTCACCACCCCTGCCTCCTATTTTTGTTTCAGGTAGCAGATAGATGTACTATTTGGAGCCAGAAGAGGATCCAGTTGCCAGTCCCACCGGGTTGATTCGTATTGGAGTTTGTTTCCGCATTTAGTTTAAACTGGATTAGTAACTCTTACCTTGATTCGTATTGATGTTTATACTCACTATGTTCTGATTGTCAAGAACATAGTTGTTAGTAGATGTCATTCTTCTAACCAATGAGACACATGAAGGAGTAATTGTAATGTTTGAATCTTGGCGAGAAAAGTAAAAGATTTTAAATTTAGTAGAGTAAAAGACCAAATATATGGAATTTAAGTTTAGTAGTATTAAATGTAACAATGAAAATGTTAAGATATGAAATTATGAATTCATGTAACTAAGAGTTTTAAATATCTAGAATAGTTTTTGCAAAATGATGGAGGAGTTAATAGAGATGTTTTATGTAGAATGTACATAGCATGGTTGAAATGGAGGAGGGTGTCAAGTGTTCTTTATGATTATAAGCTACCTCTAAAGCTCAAAGATAAGTTTGACTAAATGACGATTAGACTTGCTATGTTATATGTAGCTGAATATTAGGATATGAATCGAGTACACAAGTAAAGATAGAGTTGCAGAAATGAAGATGTTAACGTGGATGTGTTGGCATACAAGGATGAATATGAAGAAACGAGAATATTAGATAAAAAAGTAAGATTGCACCTATTGAGAGAAATTCCAAGAGACATGCTTAAGATGATATGGACATTACTTAAGTTATGAATTGAGCAAAGAAGAAGAAGATAGGAGTTGCATAGATGAAGACATTAAGATGGATGTGCAAAAATACAAGAATAAACGGGATAAGGAATGAAAATATTAGATAAAAAGTCAGAGTTGTAAATATTGAGAGAAAACTCCAAGAGATATAGTTAAGATGGTATAGATGCGTACTTAGGCAATGCTCCAGTTAGGCAAAATGAGACCATAATAAATACACATATTAAGCAAGGAAGAGAGAGACAAAAGAAGACTCGGTTAGCAATGATAAAATATAATAAAGTTCATTTAAATATAAATGAGAATATAATAGGGAAGTGATCTCGATGATATAAAAGGATTCATATAATCGATCTCACTTAGAACATCCACATCAGATTCCCTATCCAAAATTTAAAATTTAGGATAGAAAAATTACATTATTAAATTTGGATATCTACTTTTCACTACATAATACATCAACTTCCCTATAATTTACATCTTTATTTTTTATTATTTTTCTCTCCCTATGTAATATCCACTTTTTACTACCCAATCTATTCCTTTATTTTTTCTCTCTCTCCCAAATTAAATAATATTTTAATATTTAGGGAATGGATTTCATTCCCCAAATTTAAAGTAGTATTATTCATAAAATTTAAATTTAGGAAATGGGTAGGGTAGCTGATGCAAAGGTTTTTTTTTATCTAACTTCCCTAAAATTTAAGGTAAATTCTGTGTTTAGGAAAGCTGATGTAGATGCTCTTAAGTAGTATAAAGGCTTAGTAGTAGTAGTAGTTGTTGTTGTTGTTGTAGTATGTGTGTGTATATATACACATTCAAGTGTTAGTAAGCTCATAAGATTTTATCTTTTATAAATTACTTTATTATTTATTAATTTTATATTAATAAATATGATTTTATTTTTAAATTCAATTATTAATAATTGGATATGTAACAACATATAATAGAATATGTGTATTGACCTATAATATATATTCTTTGCAAGAATTTATAATCTTTTTTGCAATCTGATTTGTGAAATAATTTGATTATGTCTTTCTCTTTTTTTCTTTTTTTTTTTCAATTTCATTGATACTACTGAGCCAATGAAACAGTTCACACCATTTGATCCTGATTCCGATACTGAATCAGACAACAATGCACCCAACCTTTACTCCTAATGCTTCATGAGAATTATCGAAAAGGTTGCAGATTCAAACATAGTCCAATGGAACTCTGAGGAGCTCTCCTAGAAAAATTGATATGAGAAACATAATTGTACATATGTCCTAAATGAAAGGCATTAAAATAGACAAATCATGAAAATTTTATGTTTTTGATGTAATTGGGTTTGAGCCAATCATAAATTTCTCTAATTTTGTCACAATTCATGAAAATACCTAGGACAAACATAATGAACCCAAGAAATAGGACCTCAGTTGTGAAAAAAAAAACGTCTTGATTGCAAACAAATCTTTTGGTTCAGAATGCTTCCAAGCCCAAGTTGTAAATGCTTCAGGTTGGCATCAAGTCTCTTGATGCCTGTCAAACTGGCATCTGAAGTAAACTACTAACAACTTGATCAAAGAACCTAATTCATCACCCTGATGAGTGTACTTAAAAGTATTTGACAATACCAAGGGCATGACTAATCATTCATATTACTTATCTTGAAAATAATCTTGTATTCATCAAGAATCCTAATCTGATTTAGTGATCTTCATTGAAAAGAAATTTATCTACGTATTCTATTTCTGATTTAGTGACCTACATTGCAAGAAATACTAATGTAATCCTATAAACAAATCTAACATGTCATATACTCTTGGTATAGAAACCTAATAGTTGTCTTGTTTGTAACACAATGATCAACAAACATTCTTTGTAAACCATCCTTTTTTTTCAAGGTTAAAAATGTCAAAAAATGCAAGGACTCAAACTTTACCTAATGGTCTTCAATTTACCAATTCTTTTATCTTGTTCATTTCTGTTCATGTGGTAGTTTAGGTCTGATAATTGGGAACTCAGAATAAGATGGATTGTGCCTTTAAAGTTAAACAATTGATAAAGTAGGAAATTATTAACAGTCCTACAGGAGATAAGTCCTGAATAACTTCAAAAGTCCATTGATCTCAGTAAATGGCAGCAAGCGAGATAAGGGTCAACTTTTATCTCCTAGACTACTAATACTAACGTCACTCTTGAACTTCTCACTTCCATCTAGAACTATGTACAGAGACGAAGTGATTGTTTCAGTAGTAATTAATGTAACGTGTGTGTTTGTAGTCCAGGATTTGTTTTAGTTTGGTTTAGCTTGGCATGATTGGGCTTCAATATTTGCCTGGGTTTGAAAACAAGAATTTTCAGACCATCTAGGTTTGGCCTATCTGGGTTTGGCAGGATTAAGCTTTGATATTTGCCGAGTTTGGCCGGTTTAAGATTTAATATTTTCCATGTCTTTTGATTCAAAAAAGCATTTCCCATACAAAGATGTCATTATAGACCATTGGTGTAAAACCTCACACAAAAACAGGCCTAAATTTGATTTATGTCAGATGGATCCTTTCTTGCAAATGAACTTTGCAAATACTTCAATTTGTATAACTCCAAAAATCATCCACCTAAGATCACTTCTCTTGTCAGCAGAAGGGTGACTAGTTGTCATCCCAAGCATCCGCGATTTGATCACCAACTACGGCGGATTTTGTAGGAATTTTTCTTCCAAATGGGGCGCGAATCCTGGGGGCTGCTGGATCGTCTGCCACGAGCACTTCTCGATTTACCCTAGCGGTCGGTAGAAAACTTCTGTAGGGCCGGGTCGATCGCCCGAGGTTAGAAAAACCTAATTAATTATTTTTTTGTTGCGTAAATGCTTTAGTTAACTATAATAAGAATAAATATGCTAAATACGTGTAGTAGACATGCTTTTCAAGGTCGTTGTACAAACTAGCATGTTCCGGGATCAACTAATAATTTATGACTAAAGAAAATCATCAGAAATAGAATCTAGTGAAAAGGTAGGATTCAAATACCAACATTGCATTGTTAGAATCTACAGTAGCTTACTTGGTACCAGGATTCAGAAACTTTAGTACTTAGTCTTGAGGTCTAGAGTTCGAATCCTGGGGAAGACAAAAACTCACTGCCAGGGGTGGGAAGACCGTAGGGTCGCCGACCTAGAGGGTTGCCTGCGGGGACCATAGAAGCGGGGCCGCTACAACTGCGGATTGAAGAGTCAACCAGGTCGTGAGGGTCCGAGTGTGAGTGTTTGTACTCAGGAACTAAGCCGGGAGAGTTTGAGTGCGGAGAGAAATGTACTCGGGAAGGAACCCCTAGGCTTAGAAGGGGACCAGTTGACTGCTCCAGGAGCAGTCGACTAGTAATGGCTGGGGATTCGAACGTTGGCTGTAACGGTCGAATCTAAGTGGGACCAGTTGATTGCCCTAGGGGCAGTCGACTCGTAGTGGCCATTTAGCACTCGAGCTCTATTTAAAAGAGCTCGTTTAAGGCTACTGTTCTTTGGCGAAACTTGTTTGGATAGAGTGAGTTAGTAGCCTGGTGTGCTCAAGTAGTGTCCAAAGATTGTGGTGAGGGTTCTCCACCCACAAGGAGCTACGCGATCTAGCCGGAGGTGCTCCGGGAAATCATCCACCGACGGATTAGGGATCACCCACCTTACGGGCAGCCGTGTAGTAGGAGTATCATCTCCTAACCACGTACATCGGTGTGTTTCTTCCTTGTTTTAGTTTAGTTTTATTTTAGTTTATTCCGCTTGCGCACTAACAATTGTAGGGAAGAAATCGAAATTGTTATTCACTCCCCCCCCCTCTAGCAAGACAACAACCATCTAACAAGTGGTATCAGAGCGAAGGACCGCTCTTATTGGAATAACCGCCAAAGGAGCACAAGCTAGAGGAGAAAAATGATGGAAGACAAGTTGGGGGATGATATCTACACTCCACCATCCTACGATCATGAAAACTTTGATTATTGGAAGGCAAGGATGAAGACTTGGCTTGGAATGGATTGGGAGTGCATGGTGGTACTAGAGGAACCATTTAAAATTCCAAGAGACAAGCATGGGAAAAAGCTCCGACCTAGATATTGGATTAAGGAGCAACAAGAACAATCTAGGGCAAATGAGAAGGTAACTGGTATATTAGTTAATATTTTGTCTAATGATGTTTTGAGTGGTGTAGGGGAATATAAAAGTGCACATGAGTTGTGGAACAAGTTGGAAGAATATCATAAGAACCCTACACAAGCTCAAATAGTGGAAAAAGTCCAAAGAAATAAGTTCAATGGTCCAAGAAGACCAAGAAGAAAAAGAATTATAAACCTCATCAATTGAAGTGGTACAATCAAGTGAGAGGTCCTCCACCTCATCAAGAGAAGAAGAAGAGGTGTCAACTTTAAGGATTGAGGGGGAGGAGAGACCCACTTCCATACCGGAGCAAGAAGAATCTCCAACCTCCACCAAAGCTAAATCAAAAGAGCACATCATATGCTTTGGATTTAACAAGAAGGGGCACTACAAGGACAAGTGTCCACTAGGTAAAAAGGAGATAATTCCTAAACCCAAGTCATTTAATTTAAAATCTAATGTGGGTTGTAGGGAAAAGAAAGAAAAGAAGCACATTAGGTGCTATACTTGCGGGGAGCTAGGACATTATCACACTCAATGTCCAAGAAAAGGAGAGGTCAAGAAGATGGAACATTTAAGGAGATGGGAGAAAGAGGAGAAGAAAAGGTGCTCACATCAAGGGGGAGCTACAAGGGTAAGGGAGGTAATCCCTAACTTTACTTATGCTCTAAATGTTTTTATAAATGCTAGAAATCATAATGATTGTTTGCCTATACGTACTTTTGGCTTTAAGTATCATGATAGAAATAGAAATACTATTGCGTGCCAAAATACCAAAGAATCTATGTTGCATGATAATTCTAGGGTTTCTAGACTTAAGGATCAAGACATTAATCCTAAGAAAGGGAGACATATGCCTAGAAAAATGGGTAAATCTAGGAATGATCAAAATAGGCATGGTGATACTAAGGTTAGAAATTTAAAAAAGGAAAATCAAGTTTTGAGGGCAAAACTTGATAAATTAGAAAAGAACCTAGATAGGCTCATTAGAGGGTCCAAGGGATTGAGTGTGATACCGAAGGATCAACACCTTAGAAATGGTAGGCCGGGACAAGGATACCATTCTAGGGAGTCAGATATTAGTAAAAAGTCATATTCAAGGATGCCCTATGACTATGGTAGAGGGAAGGTCAAGAATGGCAAGGAAAAGCCATTTAAAGGAGAAAAGAGGGAGTTGACCAAGAAAAAGGTGTATAGAGTTAAGAGAGTTGTAGTTGAAAGTCAAGAAGCATCGAAGGAACACCGTTGTGGTCTTGCATTTGTGGATGAGTTATCTAGGGAGGTAACTAGGGCTAGGAACTCAAGGGAGAGCTCTAGAAGTCAAAATGGAATCCATGGTCAATGGATCTCAGGAGGATTTCTCTTAGGAGATTAGGTGAGCTATGGAATGTGCCAAAGGGTTTGGAAGACTAAGGTGAGTCTTAATCCTAGGGAATTGACACATTAAAAGGAGATTTATGAAGAAAAAGATAAAAATGGGGTTATATTTGATAAAAATTAGGGTTTAATGTGTAAAGGTCATATAACTCAGTGCTAGAAATGTATTACGGTCAGGTATGAGAAGATACATCAAGAAGAGGCCAAAGTTAGGACTTTTGGATAAGTTTAAATGATACAATTTAGGAAGGGTTGAATTTCGTACTAATCTTGGGATCCGGAGTAGTTTTGTTTGAAAACATATTTTTTCCCCAAAAGACATAGGTTTCACAAATCTCTCCATGAAATTTCAGATTTTTTAGATATTTGTGGAATTAATTAGGCATTTCTGAAAGTAGGCTGAAAAATTGAAATTTAGGCACCAGTCGACTGGTCTAGGTGATTTCGAAACTGGGAACCTTCTGTTCGTTTTATCAATCGACTGCCCCAGGGGCAGTTGACTGATCCCACCTAGGAAACATTCTGTTCATTTTCCCAGTCGACTACCCCAGGGGCAGTCGGCTGATTCGCGGGTTTTAATAAGAAGCAGACCACGCAGGGGTGGCCAAAACCTAGGATTTTGCGTGCCACCCCTGCGAGCCTTTGTCTCCTCCCAACCTCTCCTTGCGATCTAAGGTACTCCCAAGCCCTAGAAACGCTTCTCTAGCCTCCTCTCACCTCGGATCTACAACTAGGGTTGGTAAAAACTTCTTCCTTCAAACCAATTTTCATCAAACTTCATCATGAAGAGATTGGGAAAAAGGTAACACTTTGTAAAGTTTAATTTTTTTCCCATTTAAATCATGATTTGGAGCTAATTTGACTTATTATACTTGATTTTCGTGTTCTATCTTGTTGTGGGATGGTATGGGTACTTGCATTTGGTGTGTCACATGTTAGGTTGGCTTCTAAAAGGTCAAGGGGTGAGGGATCATCCCAACAAAGTGTAGGATCGGTGCCGTCGATAAAGGGGGGGTGAATATCGACCGTAAAAACTTTTCCGGAAACTTCGTAAAACTTTCGTTCGTACTGGACTCAGAGTGTTAGTGCAGCGGAAAATAAAACAGAAAGAACACAAGGACACAGCGGGATTTATTTACTTGGTTCCCAACCCCCTAGGGTCAGTACGTCCAAGGCTTATGTACTCGGCGTGAGTCCACTATTGGTCTCCTTTCCGAAATTTTCGGAGGCGGAGAAAACCCGTCTTACAGTGTAGAAGTACAATCAAAAGTAAAGCAAAGTAAGTACAGAATATTAAATGCAAACCGAACAACTAGGGTTTGAAACTTGGCCGATCTGGACCTCCGAAGTACCGCGCACTTCCTCCTAGAGCCTCCCGGTCGTAGAGTCTCGTCTTTAGAGTGTTGTCGTCGGTCAGAATGCTCAGAATCACTTTCAACAGTTGTGTTTGAAGTAGAGGGGTCGAAGCCCCTTATATAGGCTTTATACGTGTAACGCCCCAAAATTTCCATTTTTAATTCTTAAAGTCCTTAGAATTATTTAGAAATGGTTTAGAAATATTCTGGATATTTTTAGGAATTTTTAGAGTATTTTTATGGAATTTTCCGAGTCCGTTTGGTATTTTTGGAAAAAGAAAAAAAAAATAAAAAATGGAAAAAACCAATTAAGTGCAGCGGGTGGATCGAACCCGCGACCACCGCGAGACCACACAAGCGCACAACCGGCTGGGCTAGGGGTATCAAGCACAGCAAAGGATGGATAGAAGGATATTTAAGGTGTAGTTAGATCAATCCGCCCATAAGTATAAATAGATACTTAAAGAGAGAAGTTTTATTTTCTCTCAACTCAAACCCTTCCTTTCGGCCAACACCCTCACGCCGACCCCTCCTCCCCCTCTCCTCTCTTGGGCGACACCACACCAAGCCCTAGAGGGCCGGTCAAAGCTCTTCTCCAAGAGATAATTCTATATTCGGGATCCCCGCGACGAGAGGAACGCGTAGGCGCGAAGAATTCTCCGAGATCTCAAATTTCTTCCGAGCTCTAGACGTCAATCTTGGTTATAAGTCCAAGATATCAATGTAAGTACTGCTCACCTGCAGTAAGAGGCGGTTTTTCCGCGAGAATTTCCTTTAAAAGTTTTTAGAAGAGATATTTCCTTTTTGTTTGAGTTTTTGCATGTGATCTTAGTTCATTATATGCTTATATATGTTGATTAATACCCTATGTGAGTTTAGGGTCCAAGAAAAGCTATGAGAAAAGAAAAGAAAAGATAAAGATAAGAAAAGAAAAGGCCAAGGCCTTAAGAAATCCCCAAAAGTCAAGACTTAGGGATTTTAGCACGCAAGGTGCTCCAGAAAATGCCAAGGCATTTACAGATCAGAAAGAAAAGAAAGAAAAGCTATTTTATTTTATAAGGCCAGTACCCGGCGTCCAAGGGCGTCGTTAAAGAAATCCAGGTGTCCAATTCCAAGGTCTTGGCCCTGGTAGACCAAGGTCTGCTCTATTAGGATTGGTGGCTCGCTACCCCAACCTTTTAGGGAACGCGCATATCAGATGGTACTTACGTCTTCAGTGGATCCAAGTGATTATTATTTTCAAGTATATGCTTTAGCAAAGTTTCGAAAATTTAAGAAGGTTTTCAAAAGTTAAAGAATAGCTAAAGTTTCAAGTTGAGCCAAGAAAAGTAAATTGAGGTTTATTATTGCTTGAGTATGCATGTTTTGAGTTATACATGTTCTTAGTTTTCTTTCAAGCATCTTAGTATCTCATATGATTTCATATTGTCCTAGAAGCATGTTTGCACATTTCGAGATTTTGTGAGCTAGATAGTACTTACTAAGCTTTATGCTTATAGATGCATTTCCTCTTATTGCAGATAAAGGTAAAGGCAAGCAATTCTGAAGGAAGACGACGAGGCGGTGCTGAGTAGAGTGTGTGTGGTGGCTGATTATGGAGAGATCTTTGAGACGAGACAATTTAGTTATTTGAATTGCAATGTTTAAGTTTATTCAAATTTCAAGTTCTTGCTTATGGAGATTATAGAGTATTTGAGTTTTGGATAGTTTTACATGCTCAATTTCTTAGAGTAAAGATTCCATGTCATTTCATTTAGCATACATATCCTTATGATTGCATTGGATGAGTAGAAGTGTAAGTAGTTAGAGATATTGATACTTTGTTAGAGAAAAAGGTGTTTGTGCCAAGATAGTATCAATTTCCCTTTGAATCAAGTTTTTATTGCTTAAAAATGTTTAGAAAAGTTGCAATCACATTTCATAATGCATTAGCAAGGTTGTAGAACATGTATTTGGCGTTATGAATGCATAGGAGTCAAGATTGGTACAAACTCTATTGTTAAAGTTTATATAAACTTGTTTAGTTTATTTTCTTCCATAAAAGTCCTAAATTCAAGTTTATGGATTCGTTTGATTGGCTAAATTGTTTAGGAAACTGACATAGAGTATAGAAATGGTGTCGTAGTTTGATATGGCTCGAAACTGAATGAATGGTGGACTTAAGAAGCAAGAGCCGAAAACCTGTAATTCTGATTACAGGCGTACCAGTCGACTGCTACGTCACCAGTCGACTGGTACGGGCAGTTTGAGTTGGGTGAGGCTTGTTTCAATAAGTATCAACTACGAGTTTTGAGAAGGAAAGTGTGATATGGTAGCATGCATGACTACTTAAGTTAGAATATAATTGTTAGAAGAATTTAAAAGAAAAAAAAAGATTTCCGCATTTTACTTTTAGTCATGTATAAAAGTTGAGAAGTAGAGGAAAGTAACGGTCCGTCTAAGGCAGTAAGAAGGCGGGTCGCTACAGGTGGTATCAGAGCAGTTCCCATTCTCCAGCATCACACACACATCAGCATCAACCTTGCCGTCTTCAAGTAAGAAAGCTTTAAGTTTCAGTTTTTTTTAATTGCTCCTTTACTTAATTACAGTATAGAGAAATGCTTAAGTACTTACTCATATGTGCATAGAACAAGGAAGCATGTTTAATCCCTTAGTATCACGGAATCATGTTTAATCCCTAGAATGGATATCAGATTTCTACGTAAGAAGACCAGTTTATATCTAGAGATGTAGTAGTGATTTCTTGTTTCTTTATGCATTATTAGATGGCAAGAAGAGGCCGAGCTCCTAATGCTAATAACAGAACTCCAGTTCCAGATAACAGTGAGCCTGGCACAGAACAGCCAAACCTGATGGCAGTCATTGCTCAAATGCAAGCTCAGATTACAGAACAACAGAAGACCATCGCCACACTGATGGCGAACAGCACCCAGTGCCCCCTACACCACCCACAGCAGGAGTGGGAACTCCAGTGGTGCTGAAGTTCCACCAGTCACACAGGAGACCCCTGCCGTGAACCGAAGACAAGAAGCATACCTCGTCCAGTGGCAGAGGCTGAAACCCGAAAGCTTCTCAGGCACGACTGAGCCCTGGGATGCCCAGGCTTGGTTCAAGACTTTAGAGAGCACAATGGAGCTTCTTGACTGGCCAGAGGTTGAGAAGGTCAAATGTGCCTCCTTCTGCCTAACTGGAGATGCTCGTATGTGGTGGGAGCGAGTCAAGAGTAAGAAGATAGTCAACCAGATGAGCTGGGCAGATTTTGAGCACGAGTTCTATGAGGAATTTTTCCACATGAAGGTTACCAACAAGCACTTCGAGGACTTCATGGAGTTCAGACAGGGTAGCCTACCAGTGGGAGAAGCAGTCGCAAAGTTCAACAGACTAGCTCGCCTCTGCCCAGAGCTAGTCAGCACAGAGAAGGAGCGAGTCAGACTGATGCTCCGCATGCTGAACCCTGAGATAGCACTCAACGTGAACAGCGGGATGCACCGACCCCAGACCAGCGAGGAGTTGGTCAGTAGTGCTCTAATCTCAGAGCACTACCTGAATAGCATCAAGGCACAGCAAGCACAGCAGAAGCCAGTCCTGATTGAGAACAAGACAATAGGAGGCCAGAAGCCTCAGCCAAATAGCCAGAACTGGAAGAACAAGAACCACAAAAGGAAGCAGTGGCCTGGCAGCCAGAAAGGAAAACCAGAGAATAAGCAAGCTAGGTATCCACCTTGTCCTAAGTGTGGGAGGAACCATCCAGGAACATGCCTTTTGGGTGTAACAGGATGCTATTCATGTGGACAAGAGGGACACAGATCCAAAGACTGCCCAAACAAGTTCAAGGTACTTCCTCAGCAGTCCGTACAGTATGGAGGCCAGCCTCAGTTACATTACATGCCTACTATACTGGAGGGACCTCAGATCAGTCAGGGAGGGTTGGAAGCAGCACCAGTTCCAACCAATGCCAGAGTCTTTTCCCTCACGAAGGAAGAAGCTGCCAGCGCCTCCACGGTCGTAACAGGTCAATAGTTATTTTTCAGCATTTAGCTACTACACTGTTTGACACTGGGGCGACCCATTCTTTCGTATCAGTACCTTTTGCTAGTAAGTTACAGGTGCCTGCAGAGAGTTGGGAGTCCAGATTCCTGACAACTCTCCCTTCAGGGGAAATCATGGAGTCCACCCAGAGGCTCCGGGCTGTGCCAATCAAGATTTCAGACCGAGAGCTATATGTCGATCTGATAGTCCTTGCGATGCAGGACTTCGACATCATACTGGGCATGGATTTCCTCAGTAAGTACAGCGCTTCAGTGGACTGCCGTAGAAGGAAGGTGGTTTTCAGCCCAGAAGGAGAACCACCATTCGAGTTTCAGGAGCCCAAGGAGGAAGACTCAGAAATTTCTCTCAGCCTTGGCAGCCCACCAGATGCTAGAGCAAGGGTGTGCTGGTTTTCTTGCACACATAGTGGACTCAGAAGCAAAGAAGAACTCAAGCAGGAGGATGTACGGGTAGTCTGCGAATATCCAGAAGTGTTCCCAGAAGAATTACCTGGACTACCTCCCAACAGAGAAGTGGAATTCGAGATCGAGCTAGTGCCCGGTACCGGTCCGGTCTCGAAGGCCCCATATCGTATGTCTCCAGCAGAGTTGAAGGAATTACAAGAGCAACTCCAGGAGCTACTAGACAAGGGCTTCATTCGCCCGAGTCATTCACCCTGGGGAGCTCCTGTACTTTTCGTGAAGAAGAAGGATGGGTCTATGCGTCTGTGCATAGACTACAGAGCTCTGAACAAGGTGACCATCAAGAACAAGTACCCCCTTCCTAGAATAGATGATTTATTTGATCACTCAAAGGGGCTACAGTGTTCTCGAAGATAGATCTGCGTTCTGGGTATCATCAGCTAAAGGTTAAAGAAAGTGACATCCCCAGGACGGCCTTCAGGACAAGATACGGCCACTACGAATTTGTAGTAATGCCTTTTGGAGTAACCAATGCTCCAGCAGTCTTCATGGAGCTGATGAACCACATCTTAGGGAGTATCTCGATAAATTCGTCATTGTGTTTATTGATGATATTCTCATATACTCACAGACTCCAGAGGACCATGCTACACACTTGAGGATAGTGCTGCAGATCCTTCAGCAGGAGAAGCTCTATGCAAAATTCTCAAAGTGTGAGTTTTGGCTAGATCAGGTGACCTTCTAGGTCACATTGTATCCAAAGAAGGCATTCAAGTTGATCCAGCCAAGATAGAAGCAGTCAGCAACTGGTGTAGACCCAAGAATGCCAGTGAGATCAGAAGCTTCTTAGGCCTGGCAGGATATTACAGAAAATTTGTGGAGGACTTTTCCAGGATAGCCTCTCCACTCACAGCCTTGACCAGAAAGAACAAGAAGTTTGAATGGTCAGATAAATGCGAGCACAGTTTTCTAGAGCTGAAGAAGAGATTGACTAGTGCTCCCATCCTGACTGTTCCAGAGAGTGACAAGGCCTTTGACATCTACAGTGATGCATCCAAGATGGGCCTTGGAGCTGTCCTCATGCAAGATGGTAAAGTAATAGCATATGCCTCCAGACAGCTCAAGGACTACGAGAAGAATTATCCTACGCATGACCTTGAGCTAGCAGCTGTGGTTTTTGCACTGAAGCTTTGGAGACATTACCTGTATGGAGTGCAGTGCAGAATCTTCACAGACCATCAGAGTTTGAAGTACTTCTTCACTCAGAAAGATCTGAATATGAGGCAGCGCAGGTGGCTAGAGTTGGTCAAAGATTATGACTGTGAAATCCTCTACCACCCAGGTAAAGCTAATAAAGTGGCAGATGCACTGAGCAGAAAATCCTGTGCGGCACTGATGTCCTTATCATCACTGTCTCTACCACTTCAGAAAGAAATAAAGAATTTTGGAGTCGAGGTAATAATTGGGCAACTTTCTGCATTGACTCTAGAGTCAACCCTGCTTGTGGATATACAAAGAAAGCAAAGTCAAGACCCAGAGATCCAGAAGATCAAGCAGGGGATCCAAGAGGCAGAAAATTCAGAGTTTCGAGTATCAGATAGTGGCATACTCTATTTGGAGACCGCCTTTGCGTCCCCAATGATGAGGAACTAAGAAAGAATATTTAGAAGAGGCCCACAGTACCCCATACTCTATGCATCCTGGTTCTACCAAGATGTATCAGATTTAAGGAAAAGATTCTGGTGGTCTGGACTCAAGCGAGATGTGGCCAGATATATCAGTACCTGCTTGACCTGCCAGAGGGTCAAAGCAGAACACCAGAGACCAGGAGGAGTTCTACAGCCACTTCCCATTCCAGAGTGGAAGTGGGAAGAAATATCCATGGACTTTATCACAGGTCTTCCCAAAACCACCCATGGACACGATGCAATTTGGGTGATAGTGGACAGATTGA